>VYZW01046238.1:4735-22425 GCA_013401315.1 Balaeniceps rex
TTTCTGTGGAGATAGCACTGATCTCTTCCCAGGACTTCCTTTGCCACTGAAGAAATGTTATCAAATCTTCCCATTATTTTGACTTCATCCATGTTAGGATAAAACTAACCATACCCCAGAGGTGCCTATTTCTCTCCTTCATTGGGAAACTTGAGTAACTAGCACAGAGTCAGGTACCTGACTGTTAGATGTGTATTAGGTGAGATGAACCATCATTAACATGTTAACCATCATTAACAACACCAAAAGACTGAAGATCACAATCTAACCGTGAGGAGATAATGGCTGTTGCTACATACACAAGCAATATAAGAAGCATTTTACTTTGTAAATGTTAATGGCTGATGAAAACCTTGAGTGACTTACGTTCAGCAGCCTGTTCCTTACTTCAGATCTTACTTCACAGATCTCTTCCTGTGATCTCAGTGAAGCTTTTAATTGTACCAAGCATGATTAAAAGCCTTCATTGAATGCTGGTATTCACTTTCCTCCTTTTTCAAATGTTATGTCTAGCTACCTTATTTTTTGTAGAGTTGTGGAACTCTGCAACTCCCTACCCTGCAAGTGATCAAACATGGGAGACTTCTCTATAGTTATCAGAGTAGTACTTTACCTTTTACAGAAAGACTCTTTAATTAATGGCTCCAAGGTCTGGATCTTTGAGACACAGCATTTTTTTTTATCTTCTATCACCTTTCTTGTATCAAACACCATGTCTGGTGCACTATCATAATATTGCTTCATTTTAACCTCCTATTTACATTTTTTTAACTGTTATAATTAGTTTTTCTATGGTCTTCCACTAAAGATATGAGTGATATAAATGAAGTCCAGGTGTTCTATTTAAAAATATTAGTGTTTTACTTCATTCTCCAACATCTTTACTGGGATTCCTTAGTCTTTCCTCATTACTTGACCTAGAGGAACAAACCCTTAAAGTCAAAAAAGAAGGGAAAGAAAAGACCAATATTATTTCTGTTTCACCAGCATGGAAATTGGTCATTAACAACAAAGAATAGAGATTTTCATGTTAATATGTCATCTTTTAAATTTGAGTTACATTTTATATGTATGTATGTGTGCACATATTTTTAAAACACTATTTGTCCACAAGTCTCTCTTGTCTGAGACACTGTATGTGCACACAATTTATCTGAGCTAGACATTACCGATGCTGTAATGGCTAAGTCTTGCACACAGTGAGAAAACACACCAAAACCAGAAACGAAAATGTTAATATGTTGTCTAACTCCCTATGCATTAGTGTTTGCTGTCTTTTTCTATTTGTACATCCCCTAAAAACCTACAGAAAATCCTAGTCTTCTGACAATAAATTTCTTTTTGTTAGTTACCCTTTATATATACACATAGAGTAACAATCCTTGAGCCCTTGGACTAAATCTATACTGATACATGAAATGATCCAAGGACTGTCTGTTGGCCTGAAGCCATCTGGCATCCATAAGCAAAATATCGTCACTCTGCTCCCATATAGGGTGGCTACCTCCTGGCTGCCTATTGGGAAAGGTCCCTGACGGCGGGACCTCAAACCATGCCTAAGACTCTACTAACAATTTAACAGCATGAACAACCATATACCAACGTTTAGTCCTGGGCCCTGGTGCTGTTTAATTTACTGATAAGCTATAACCTTAGGATCCAGAAACTACAGCTTGAAAAACCACTGCTTTGGACAACTGTGTTTCTAAAAGGCCAAGACAGGGAAACCCGCTGCTTGAAAAGCATGTGCACAGCCTGCATGATTCACTGGTTTTGGAATCAACGTTCACTGCCTCCTGACTCTGAAAGTCAGAAATCAGAAATCAAACTCTAATAGTGAGGGACAGCACACCTGTGGTTATACTACTAGTGCGAAGGGAAAGAATTGGAAGGAGCCAAGGGTATATGAAACATAAAGGCTAGAATTAATGTGGGCACCTGTTATCTGCTCATTTTTCAGGCCTGCTCATTATTTTTACTAATTTATTTGTTCTTGCAACCCTTTAAATAGGTGAAAAGCTATATGTGCCTTTGTGCTAGCCTAATGGGCTGGAACATCACTCCATTTCCCCTTCCTCTGAGAAAGAAAAAAAGCTCCCTATAAAGCCTAAATTTTTTTTTTTTTTACCTTCTGAATTATTTGTAAGGCATTTTTGATAATCAGTGTAAAGGGTGTGAAGCACAGGGCATGGCTCTGTGGCATACAGCAAAAGCTTTGTAATACCCAGGTCCCTAGAACCAACAGTTTTTATACAAGATAGATCTGTAGTGAGACAAATAGAGCAGGCTTTGGAGAAGACCTGATAAAGTTGTCCCTACTGCTGATGGCATTGAACATCCCACAACAGTCTGCATAAAATGGAGCACTGCTTTCATACCAGTAGCCTCAGTCTCCCTGGCATTGTGAGGCATGAATTGTTATCAAGAGCTTTTCTTAAAGACTGCTTTCGATAGTAACAGTAAGAATCTACAGTGCAGATATCCAGTAAGTTATTATTTCCCTACTGACAGAGGTATATGTGGTGCTCTACAAAAAAAAGAAAACTATATTTGTTCACCCTAAGTGATGCACACAGAGAAGTTTTTTCTCTGCTGCTTTTCTTCGGTGGAGAGCCGAAGAGTTCGGCTCAGTAGAGTAACTCAGTAACAAGCCCAGTAGAGTTACATTAGGCTGTAAACTAAAAAGCAGTTCTCTCTACTTCTGTTTAAAGATCTTGAATGTCTCACTCCAAGATTCAGCAGCCTCTCAACTTTATGATACAGTACATTAGAAAACTTGAATCTCTTGTCTTGTGTTTGTCTAAATTTTAAATAAATATACTTTTCACCCTAATTCCCACATCTCAGATCTATCCATAATTCATATTAAAATCCACATTGTCTCCCCTTAAAAACAATTTGTTGAAATAACAGCCTGGGGGTATCAAAGGAAAGAAGCATAACAAGTCATGATTTTTTCTGCTTTGCTCATGTTTGTACTAGTGGGAATGAACTCAAGAAGCACATGTGTCTTTATCTTGTTTATTAAAGAAAATCACTTCATTACACAACCTGTATTTTCTCTCCTGTGTTTTTGAATGGTGCCTCTATGCTTTGTTATCCTCCAGGGTGAAAGTATCTATGATATTTAAAATACTAAGCCACCCTTCTTGTTGCTGCATGTAGGAACAACTTCAGTAATATCAAGAGAATTGCACTGGTAATTAATTTGACCCATTGATGACATATTAAGTAAATATTTCATATTAGTGTGCAATACCAGAGTAATTTTAAAAGGTTTAAAGACTGAACTATAGGAAGAAAAGGAACCAGCTAACTCCATGGAAGACCAGCTGTAGGACAGAAGACAAGGTGGAGAAGAAATATGGGAAAAAGAATTAGTATACATATAAGGGAAATTGGAGTGAGGAAGATGTGAACAGAAAATTGCAAGTTAGAATTAGTGAGATAAATAGAAATCAGTAAAGTGAAAAGGAAGACATAAATATATATCTCATAAAAGAGATGTGAGATAGATTTTGAAAAACATCACTGATAGGTGAAACAAAAGACAGTCTTTCCCTCTGTCTCGTGAAAGCAGCCATGGCAGACATCCTATTCTAATGTTACTCAAGTGAGTACCTTTGTCCAAACTATATTGGGAGCTAAGCTCAATATGCAGAACAATTTTACTGTGTTGTAATAAATATGTATTGGAGTGGTATCTGTCTTTTAAAGTTGCCTGGTTCATCTGCCTCTGATCTGAGAAAGTGCAAGAGAGACAGTGCAGCTCAGAAGAAAGAAGTCCAGCTAGAAATTCTGTGTTACCACAGTAAATGTAAAAAATAAAATAAAAGTCTAGTGTGACCCTGGGGAAAAAAAAGGAAAAAGCTGTGATAACCTGTAGATTATCAGTATGGTGAATGACATTTTTCAAGAAATCTTCTACGTTTTCTGCAATTTTTAGTCAAGAAATAGGGCATAATTGTCCTCATTCTTCCTTCTGTTTCTGTCCCTAAGACAAATAAATGGTCACTATCTAAAAATGGGTGACAGTGGTGTCTTGTCAACTTTCCTAAGTTTGGAAATACACTACAGAACAAAAAGTTGTTTTAATATTTCATGCACTTCCAGAAATGAAAGATAAAATGAGTTTTACAAACAAAGTCTCATCTTGAAACTGGTTTGCAGCAAAGCCATTTACCTGGTCAATAATTATATATAACACTATTTCATAATTTAGATTCATTTACACTTGTGTATTTGTAAGACATTTTAAAAATGTGTAATTATATAAAAACTTTTAAATTTTAACTTGTTCCCCTTGAAGGTGCCATTTTCTATTTACACTGAAAGCAAAATCTGCAAAAAAACCCAGCAGCTAAAGAACTGAATCTCTTTGCCTACCCTATGTTTTCTCCATGTTCCCAACAGTAATGCTAAATAGATTTCTAAGTTCTCCCCAAAAATCACACCTGTAAGATCAGGGCTGGGCTTTTGCATTTTTTCAGTAAACGTTCTTTCAATTTGTGTTCATGTAGTACACATCTGCTTTTAGTTGAGTGCATGGATAAGGTCATCTGCTGAACACAGTAGTGCTGAAAGGACATTTTCTTATAGCAGATTTGAACGGATGTTCCCTCCTGGATTTATATGAAGCATCACAAAGTATAAATACCAAGCAGTCACCTTTCCACAGAAGTCTTCAACAGAAAGAGAAGCAGGCTCTGCTGGCACAACCAAAGACACTTTGGTTATGATGCAGGTGTGTGCTGCAGGGCAGTCCGAATTGGTCTTGATTCCTTGGCTGTCCAGATCAGGGGCTGACCAGCACGCCCTGCAGCTCCCTCCCGGTCCTCATGCACTGGATCTCTTTCCATTTGAAATCCAAGTGCAAGGCAGGGGCTGTGGAGACTGGCGGTGTGTGCTTGGGTTTCATTCTGAGGTGGAGGTGGGCTGCACTTGAAAATATTCCTAGGTCCCAAATTTTAGATATAGTCTAAATATGTGGTATCTCTAATGCTCCACAGCTCATGGCAAAACAAACCCCAAAACCTTCATTAGGAACACTAACAGGATGTGTTGCTCTAAAAGGGAAGCTGGCTTTAGCCATAATATACGAAGAGCTAAAGTTATAGCTTGCAACATTTGGGTCTGATTCTCATTTACATGAATGCTCTTATACTCTTTTTCACTAGTGTAAAAGGAGTCTTAAAGCAGGAATTATCTCATGCTGAGACCTCCTTTTTATCTGAAGAATGCAAAGCGATGTCAGCATAAATAAGAATAAGGTCTTATTCCACATGCCGGGTAATTAATAAACTATTCACAGTGTCAGCATATGGTTACTGACATTGTGTCTTACCCAGTTCCTCGAAAAGATTCAGTTATGCCCAGCTTTGCTGGGTCCATCATTCCTGCCTAACACCATCTTGTCTTGTGCAATTCAGGTTTGTGAAACTTAGGACAGAGAAATTTCACCCTGACTCACTCATCAGAAGGCTGTGTCATTTCTGCATCAGACTTGATCACCACTGAGATATTTCTCTCCCACTTTCAGCTCAGTGTCACCACCTACATGAGGCTGAGGTTGTTTATTCTGAGTGTTTTTAATCAGGGCAGGCCCAAGGGGTAGGCACAACAGCCTCCCAGAGCCCAGATGACAATTTTACAGGGTATATCCTGGGTCCTAAAGACTAGCTCGTCAGCCTTTCCTACTGATGGCAATCAAGATTTTTCTCAGTTTCATATTTGGCAGTGGAATCAGAGACTGTAGTAGCAGTGAGGGTGTGAATCTGCCCCTAGAAGCAATCTAAAGACCCTGGGCCACCAGAGAGGTAAGCTTCATTTGCAGTCCAAGAAAGCCATACTGCTACATAACGTGTGTGCAGATTTCAGACGGGGCCCAGAGTACTGTCACAGAAAGAAAAGCAGAACTGGCTACATACAAAGGTTTTAACAGACCTATATGTTAACTTTTCTGGTTTTCCTGAATGGCACATCAAGTCCAGTATTTCTGTTTCAGCTAGGATGTATATTTCAGAATGACATCTAATCTTTATTTGAACACTTATCAAGCATCTAGGTAACTTATTCTGTTGGTCAGTGATGATTCACTGTAAAAATGCATGTTTCATTTCCAGTCTCAATTGACCTATGCTGCATGTTCAGGCTCTAGGTCTCTAACATTTTTGATAGATTAAACTTGCCTCCTGTGTTGGAAGTACCTGCATTTATAGACCATGATCAGGTTGCTTCTTAACCTTCATTTCATTAAGCTAAATTGATTGAGCTGGTTTAGTATCTCATTGCAAAGCCTTTTTTTCAGAACTTCCATCATTCTTGTAGCTCTTTTTTAAGCCATTTCCAATATGTCAACACTGCTTTAAAATGAATTCATAAAACAGAACACAGTACAGGTCTCACTAATATCATAGAGAATCAAAAATAGCTCTATACTTCCATTTTTTATTCCTCTTTCTATTTATCTAAGAATCACATTTTCTTTCTTAACCACTGCTTCACACCATGTGCCCAGTAAAATCTAGTGCCTTATATTGATTTCCACTGCCTAGGGGATGCTTTGGGCCGAAATCCATGTTGGATATAACCACATTTCACAATTGCAGAATATTTCAAAATCTTCAACAGTCAACCTAAGTATGTAACAATTTAAAATATGAACCTATTTTATAGATGATTGCCTGCACAAATACAAGGAATGTTTACCATACAACTACACCAGTAATTTTTAAAAATTATAGATTTAATGTATTCAGAACTTGGGTAGGATATGGAGGGAATATCTTTTAAAAACAACACTGCAAAAAAGAAAAATCAGAGAGAATAATACTGTTTCTTTCATTATGAAAGTATTATCTGACTTCTTTGCATCTTATTCAGCCATCTTAGTTACACAGTGGTATTGAACACTCATTTAACTGATCTGTGGGTGACAGATTTATATCACAACAATGTTTAGTTAAAATATGATTAATGACCATTGACATGCTGTCACAAAGATACAGAGACAGCCTCATAGTCCCGGTTCTGTGAAATTTAACGATTTTCCTTTTTTTTTTTTTTTCTTACTGTATGACGTACAGTTTTCCTGTAAGTATTCAATGTTCACGCAAGACATTTCTTTATATCACAAAAAATTGTGTACCATGTCCCTGTAGCATTCCTGGTGCTATCTTGACATTTGCCATCAGAAAATTATTTTAATTTTGTTTTTTTCATTTGATGCTTAGTTGGAGAAATCACTGGGTACTGCATGGTGGTACAATTCAGCTACTTAAAGCTACTTAAGTTGTCAAGCTGGAGTGCCGTTTGCCCTGGTGCTTTTCCTGGCAAAGCTCTGGATGGGTCAGAGAGGACCTCTCTCCTTTGTGGGCAAGCAGCAGTCACTATCTTCACAAGGTCAGTGCTAAGGAGTCAGGTAGGCAGTGTTGTGCAGGGACACCCAATGTAGCTCTAAGTGAGTTAGTTCAAAATTAGAGTCAATAGAGGCACTGCACATGCAAGTCTGGGAAGTGTAATTTGCCACACTACTGCAGCGAGACTGCATCTGAGCTAACTTAGAGCTGGAACGGGCATGCCTGTTGTGGTCTTCATTCTAGGCATATCCCAATGACTCATTTTATTTTTTGATCCAGGTAAGATTCAAGCTTAGGCAGGAGCTGGAAGTTTCTAGCTTTGTTGTCTGAGTAAATTACAAAGGAAGAGACAGGCAAGAAGAATCAAATTGCAGCGTACTGCACTGTGATGACAGGAGGCTCAGAGGAGACCTTGTCGCCCTCTACAACTGCTTGAAAACATGCTGTAGCGAGGTGGGTGTTGGTCTCTTCTCCCAAGTAACAAGCAATAGGATGAGAGGAAATGGCCTCAAGTTGCATCAGAGGAGGTCTAGATTAGATATTAGGAAAAATTTTTTCACCAAAAGGGTTGTCAGGCACTGAAACAGGCTGCCCAGGGAGGTGGTTGAGTCCCCATCCCTGGAGATATTTCAAAGACATGTCGATGTGGTGCTTAGGCACATGGTTTAGTGGTGGACTTGGCAGTGCTAGGTTAATGGTTGGACTTGATGATCTCAAAGGCCTTTTGCAACCTAAATGATTCTATGATTCTAGAATTTCTCTTAAATGTAGTCTTTCATATATATTTATAATATCTTTTTGCTCAGCTTGAGTCAATATTACTACCTCATGGTGAAAAATATAAACAAAAATATGTTTGCTTTTCCATCACTGACATCCTCCATTTGGGTCTGAACACAATTCATTAAAGTTCTCATTTTTCTGCTGATAGCTCTGGTACCAGGGGAAAATATTATTTTTTTCATATCAATTCATGCTTTATTAGGTTATTTCACTTGTCTCTTATTTTTAAGTTTCTTTCACAAGGGATAATTTACAGTCTTCTCCCTACTCTTTGGTGAGAGACAGATTGATTTGTTTGCGTTCAGAAGCAAATGCATAAGTAGACTGTGCTTCTGGATAAAGAAACATCAGCAACACAAAAGACAATCTTTTTACAGATGATCTAAGAGCCACTAATATTAGGGCAACAAAAAAGCATTCTGTTTCAGATTCTCAACTGTGTGAGATAGCAATATATGCCTGAATGTCTGTAACCATCAAGAGCAATAAAAATGTTTAGTACAGGGGTTTTTTCTTAATATTCAGAGCAAATTATAAGACATGGAGGTAAGGTCAGCCAGAGTGACAAGTAGCCAAAAGATTTCTAATTCTCTTTTTGCCACTGGCTGAGGAGGTATACATGCTCCCAGTCACAAGGTGGGTAATCATACAGCTCCACAGTCTCTTCAACCATGGTTTGACTACATATGCCCTTCACATCAATACACTTGCATGTCATTTTGCCACTTTCGAGGACAAAGCAGCACCACAGACTGTTGCAGTGCATGTTTTTAACAGGCACTCCACACCTCTCTGAGGAGGAAAAGAATCTTAAAGGCAAATATTTGCTCCACATGAAATCCAGAAAAAATCATTGTATATTACAGATAAAACGGGACAATGATTTAGTGCAAATACCATTTGTGATGCCAGATTTGTCATCCATTCCCTGCTCCAATTACATTGAGCACAGTAGCCCTACAGGGACAAAAGAGGGAGAGGGATTTGACAGGCAGAGAATTATTGAAATGGCACTGCAGAACTATGGAGTTACAAATATATTCTTACTGTATCACACTGCCAGCTAGCATTACTGTTGAAAGATTTATCTTTCACAATATTTGCAATGGAAGGGACAGACCTGTAATTGTAGTAATCACATATGAAGATGTTCAAAAAAGAGGGCAATTTGTCGTGGGCTATTTCAGATTCCTGTCGTTAGGATTTATTTTGTCAAGGGCACTTGAAGCTGCTGGTGAGCTCATTTTTAGCTTTCATATAAGTCTAAATAAATCAGAGAGTTCCTCGAGATATGACTAGGTTTTGATGCCAAACCACCGTTCTTTTTGTTTACATGGCAACATTATAAAAGGTGGCAAGGCTTGTCCAGGTCACAGGTGTTGCAGAATTTGTCTTATTAAAGATCCATTTGCTAGGAATTGTGAATGAAGAACACGTTCTACCACACCAGCTTGACTTGCACCTAAACTGTACCATGAAAATCTCTTTCCGTGATAGACCTCCTCCATGAGTAAGTACATTTGTCTAGATATTAAAATTATTTTGACAACCGTTGCAATGTATATGTGATATATATATAAAATTATGTATTTAAAGTAACAACGTACTTTGTGGGTATAAAATTATTGTTTCTAGAGAATTAAAATTGAAACTAAAAT
The DNA here is from genome assembly GCA_013401315.1 of Balaeniceps rex. Classification (NCBI taxonomy): domain Eukaryota; kingdom Metazoa; phylum Chordata; class Aves; order Pelecaniformes; family Balaenicipitidae; genus Balaeniceps; species Balaeniceps rex. The sequence goes on from VYZW01046238.1 coordinate 14,535, forward strand.
GTTCACTCCAGCTCTAGCAGATGCATCTTATTTAACTTCCAAAACTCAGAAATTAAAAAGAGCATTTGGGAGATTTTTACAGATTCAGCCTGAAGATCCACTTTACGAGTGGCTTGTGTCCCTAGTAATAATCCCATAACAACCCAGTCACGTTTTACAAAGCTTCACTGAAGAATGATAATGTATCCATTACAATAAGGGCAGAGAAGCATGTAAGGAAACAGGCTAGCTTATTTGGGTGGATTTTATAGGATCTGATTAAAATGCTATTTGAATGAATCACAGTTGTTCTGTTGAACAGTAAACTTTGGACCAGGTCTCTACAGAAAGGCGAGATGTGGGGCTGTATGGGGATTTATGTGCCCAGGCGCTGGGCGAGGGCTGCAGGGCGGCCTCTGTGAGGAGAGGCCGGGGCTGCCCCGTGCTGGACACAGCCGGTTCCAGCCAGCTCCAACCAACCCACCTCAGGGCATGGCTGAGCCCAGCAGCCACGATGGTGGTGCCTCAGGGAAACGTATTTAGGAAAGGGCAAAATACCAGCCAGAGAGATGAGGAGGGAACAAAAAGAATGAGCAAGGTCAGAGTAGGAGGAGGGAAGGAGGTAGGTGCTCCAGGGGCCAGAGCAGAAATTCCCCTGCAGCCTGTAGAGAAGACCATGGAGAAGCAGATTGTCCCCCTGTAGCCCATGGAGAACCCATGCGGGAGCAGGTGGATACCTCTTGAGGGAACTGTGGCTCATGGAGAGCCCATGCTGGAGCAGGGGAAAACCATGAGAGAGAAGGAGTGACAGAGAGGAACTGCTGGGTACTGACCATATTTTCCTCTCACACCCTGGCGCTGCTCTGGAGTCAGGAGTGAAGGAGGGAAGCTGAGCCTAGGAAACAGGGAGGAGGAGAAGGTTTTGAGGTGTTGTTTTAATTTTTGTCTTTTTTTTTTCTCACTACACAAATCTATTTTAATTTGCAATAAATCAAATTAATTTTTCCCAATTTGAGTCTGTTTTGCCCATGATGGTAGTTGGTAAGTGATCTCTTTTCTTTATCTTGACCCACAAGAAAGCATTTTCTCCATCTGTCTCTTTTTTCCTCAGATTCTAGTAGCAGAAAGACAGCTTTTCTTTTAAGAGTTTAGACTGAAGCTGATCTCTGATTTTACCCATTTCCACTTCTCTATCATGAGTGCTCCCTGTTTTTTCCCTTGGTGATTGTGTTTCAGCTCCTCCACAGCTTCTCAGATTTTCTGGAGCTTCGATCATTTCGGTTTGTATATTGCTTCTGCTGTCATCCAGCTCCCATCACATTTTTTATGTTGTCCTTTAGAACAAGAAGAAAGTTTAACCTGAAGAAAACCTAGTTGTCATGGTGTGTGTTTTGGGTGAGGGGAAGACACTTACTTCTAGGATGCACTTATTTGGCTTTAATCAGCTGTCTAGTTTATTCAGTTTAGATCCTTTTTTTTCACTGGCTACATGGGAGTGACAAGACATGTCAGTAATTTCCCCTCAGGCCTTCTGCAAAAGCCTTCTGGCAGCTGAGTATATGCCTATACATATCAGAAAAAACCCAGGAAATTAGAGATCTTTGTGATGAAGCATTAAAAGATCAATAAATCAGGCCAGTTTCAAATTTCAGAACAGCACTTTATGAGACTGACATTCATCAACCCCACACTTGCTGTCAGGGCTTAGGTCCTACTCATTATCTGTCATTATCACTATGTATTCAAATAATTAGTCCTTAACACTCTTGCCCTAAACTCACCATCAGTATATGGTACTGATGCTGTGCATTCAGAGCCACATGCGGAGCAGTAATCAGAGCTGGTGCTGTAGTTGGCAGTGAAGGTCACAGCCCTGAATGGCCTTAGTCCTCAAGGCTGGGGTGCCCAGGCTGGAGTGCTCTTCAGTGAAGGAGGCCGGTACTGAAGTGGGTGACTTCTTTCCTCCCCATTTTAGCTCTTTCATTGTTGATGTTTTTCACTTCCTTCCCCAAAGAAAGGGTGAGGATCTCAACTGCTTCCAACAAAGTTGATCATATTTTTCAGATAAGGACTTGTTTTGGTTTTCATCCCAATCATTCTGCAAGAGTACTCTGATTCTACCAGACCTCTTTCCTGCTTGCTCTACGTCCTGTCCTTTTTTTGTCTTGCAGATTTTACTACTTTAACACGTTTCGATATTCACTGTGCTCTACTGTGCAATGGAGACAAAAGTCCTCATTTACTGCTTTTTGGTTATGTCATTTATGTATTTAGGCCTGGTTTACTCTTAGCAACATTACTGTGCTATAAATGCCTGTACTCTCTTTCTTGTTGGGCTATTTGTGGGTTCAAGGTAAGCAACGCCAATTATATCTTACTTAGCATGCTTCTACATCTCTGACTGCAACACCCCCCTCATTTGGCTACAAGCTCTCTGTAGTCCTGCATATCTACCTTTTCTCCACCTACTTATTCTTTTAGTAATGGCTTACTGATATAGAACCTTTCAGCTCTCACACAGCATTTTTGGACAATTGACAGTTCTGAATTCAATCTACCTGACAATATATAGAGATAAGAAAAGAATAATTTATGAGGCCCACTTCTTATGCCTCCTAAAATCATTAGATTTTTGAGTCTAAAGAAATGAAAGGATTTCTTGTACAAAAATATGCTGAAAGAGTAAAAGTAGGCCTCAGAATGAATACTATTTGTATATGTGTGTATATATGTGTGATTAGAAAAGTCTACTTGTTATGCATTTTTAAATTTAGCATTATATCAGTCCCACAAATTAGCATTATTTTGCTAATACAGAAAATCAGTAGTTAATTACTGATCATCAGTAATTAGATTAATAACAGTTATCATCAGTAAAAATAATAAACTTTGATACTAACATGATTAAAGCAAAGTTCATGAATAAAAAATCTGGTAATGCAATAAACAGACCTTCTTGGAAATGCTGATATTGCTTCATGTGCTTTATAGTTTTGTTTGCATATTTAAATTTTTCTCATGGGACAAAAGTAGAACAGAAATGCGATGAGTTGCACTATAGTCTGAAATCTCAAGTCCAGTCATTAAAGGGGATTCACTCTGGACCAAAGCTCAGTGATGGTTTGAGACCTTTGTGGTGTTCTGCAGCATGGCTGCATACATCCTAATTTTCTCCAAAGTGCACATTTCATGATTAAGCTGTTTTCTGTAGCCATGAATTTTTCATGGCCACATTTTTCTTTAATGTATGTTAATATCCTGCTTCAGAACAATGCAGCTAATTCTTTGAGGCATCAAATTTTAGGCAACAAGACTAGTTAGAATTGTAGTTGATCTTTGCAGGTAGTTCTTTGACGATAATCATTCCCCCATTAAGTGGTGTGTAATGTTCTTGCACACTCCTTTCACTTCACATCATAGAAAGGAGAACAGAGAGTAAGCACACAAAAAGTGGTCAGTGAAGATAATTGGGGGTGAAACATAATTTATAGCTTTGTCATGTTAAACACTCTGCTTTATTGATACTATTTTCCAGCAACATGTACTTTGAAAGTGGCACATATAATAAGCACAGGGGAGGAAAAGGATTCCTCAACTGTTAGAAGCTAATAAGAACATGACAAAAAAACCCAATAATAATAATGTAGCTACAGAGAGGTACCATGAAACCTCTATGGCATGACTCCAAAGAAAGGAGACGCATTGTTAATTAAAATATATTGATAATTCAGTCATCTTAGCAGCAACCTGTGCTGGGAAGAGGAAGAAACATCTAGATATACTCTGAATTACGGGCTTCCAGAGTACCTGCATAACTCAGCAAAAAGATGCACCACTGTCAAAACTCCAGAGCACAGTCAGGAATATCCTACAGAGGATCATGTTCTTCATAAATCTCTTAAGAGAAGCACAGAAAAAACTAGGACCAGCAAAAGCCACAGTAGACTTGTCATTTGTCAGCTAGTTAAGCTGCGCTGCCTCTTGTTATGGACCATGACTAGCTTGTCACACCATGCTTAGATTTTATCTCATGATGGATCAGTTCTTAGTGATGCTCAACTATGATTTAATTTTCACTAAATAACACAATTTTTTAAAGTAGGTGTGTCAATGGAAAGAACTAAAAAGGAGAATTTGGGAAAGGGTGTGGAAAAGTTCCTTTCCTTCAATTTCTTCTTGCATTTAGTGCAAGGTGCAGGATTTTTTTTTTCCATGTTCTTTTAGCTTTGCCACTTTATCCCAGACCTGAAGAGTCACGGATGCTGAGAGGTAGCAAGACAGGATTGAATATATTTTATTTTAAAATGTAGATGTTGTTTATAGTCATACATCTTTTACAAAATAACCTGTAGGAGAAGAGTACCCACCTAAGGAGACATGCATTTTTTTCCTTTCTTCATCTTAAGGGCAATCAAACACTTCACATCTCTCAAGAACAAGCCCTAAATACTAGACTAGTTAATTTTCATCTTTCCTGTTCAAGTTATACTGCTGAGGAGCAGAGAATGGCAGATTCATGAGTCAAAGGACTGAGAAAGGTCAAGTGAGAAGAATATTGTCTCTATCCCTGTTATTGGGACAACCAGTCTGGAGAGGGGAATTCTACATTCCTGTCTCTGTTCCAGGAATTTTCTCACTGTTTATTATTCAGTGATTAATATACAGAAATGTTGAGTAAAAATGGCTAGAAGAATTTGCCATCTTTCTCTCACAGGTGCCATAACATTTGCATGCTTTGCTGCAAAATTGTCGCATCAGCAGGAGCAGTACAGAACACATATCCATCAATGCCACTGCTAGCTGTGCTTTTCGAAAGAGTCGTTGGTGCAACATCCTGAAATGTCTTGATGTGTGCTATGCATATCCTGAGCACCTTTATTGCATTATGGGTGTTAGGTGGAAGTATTGATTTCCCGGTTTTCAAAATCAAATTTAGGCAAAAAGCATGTTATTAGTGTATTTGTCTGGGACAGTTGTGGTAAATCAGTAGTACTACAGGCATCAGTAGTTTCAGGTCGATCAGAAAGGCACTTGTCCGGCTTATGCATTAGATAGAAACTGAACAGAAGGATTTTCAGGATGGCATCTTTTTTTTCTTGCTCTAGACGATTCTTACACTATAATCAGACATATGGCACACTTTCTATTGCATAACTATCCCCAACTAAAATCTGTCACGGTCTTGAGACAGACACAGTAGCAGAATATGGTACCTAAATCTATCTATGTGAGATTTATCAGCTCCTTATTCATCCAAACCCCTTTCTAATTATGTATGCCATATGCAGGATAGGACACAGAGAGCAATGTGTTCAGTGGGAAGTTTCCAACAGTGCTGCAGTCACTTGCAGTGTATTTGGACAGGGAATAGTATGATAATCTGAGGACCTCTCATTGCTGATGACCTTTAAATGGATCAGACTTGACTAACATTTACCAACCACAAATGATAAATCAATGGATGAGCCAAATCTTAGTACGTATAGCAGAGCCCTCCTGCCTGGCTTCCATTTAGTTTGTGGAAGTCCACATATTGCTGCAGCCACCTCTTAGCATAGGCAGAACACTGTAACAAGATAATGTTGCTATACTTCATACTCTCATGTATTTTATGCTCTGAGATTTTTGGCGATGTCAGTAATGAGGGACTAACAGCTGTTGTCTCCATCATGATTCTATGCCTTTCTTTTTGTGCAGAAATGCAAGTCTTTCCATGATATTAAACACTGATAAAGCCCCCACAGATTCATATTGATAATGTGTAGAGCCTCAAATATTTATAGGTCATTACACTTCACTCTTGTGAGCTGAATTTGATCAAAACATTTTTTCTAGAAAGGCAAATCTTTGATTTGAAGACAAGAAATGGAGAATTCACCACTTAACCTGGTTATTTTGTATGAGCAGCTTTGCATCCTCACTATTTAAAGAAGGTTTTTTAATTTCAGATTTTCTTTTTTCTCGCTTCAGCTGCTAGAATTTGGTTCTTGTTATGCCTTTGCCTCACAGACTGCTAAGATTTAAGAACCTGGCCTTTTCTCCTTGCAAAGGTACATACACCACATAGTCTAGTCATCTCCTTCTCTAGTTCTTCTCAGATCCAGACGAACTGATTTTTTGAAGTATCATGCTTTAAGACCTTTTCAACATTTCTAATGTATGACTTCTCTTTTTTGATTACATCTTCTTTTTTTAGCATCCTTTTAAGAATGGACACATTTGACTTTACAGCAGTAAAGTTACTCTCTATTCTTGAACCTCAGTATTCTATTTTTATTTGAAATTATTGTAACTGTCCTTTATTTTTGACAAATCTTTATGCTGAGAACACATGCTGAGTTATTTGGTCACAGCCTATATATCCTATGAACTGTTATTCCTAGGTGTGTTACTGCACATATGGCAATGTTAAAATACACCTTAATCAGCTACCAAATGGTCCATATCACTCTGTGTATCAGCTCTTTTTCCAATATTATTTATCATTCCTCCATTTTTATGCCACTTGCTTATGTTTACCACAAGTTATTTCATATTTTTTCATAATTTCAGATGATTGTTGAAAATATTGGGTAGTAATGGGTCTTTTATCAATCCCAATAAAACGTAAATACAAACAATCTCGCTTGAGGGCAAATCCCTGTTAACATATTCTTTTCTCAGTCAGCACTCCCAATATCCTATTGGTACTGTATGGTTCAGGTTTGTGTTTGGTTTTTTTTTTTTAATGACAATGCTATGCAGTACTAAGCTGTACTGAAATATAAAGTGGAATACTGCCAAACAATTTCAACTGCATAGATGGCTTGGCAGAGGTAGACCTATATTGCCACAAATGAACAGAATGGCTATCAGTTTAGTCGCAATTCAAAGGAAGAACTTGAGTGTGATGCTGGGTAGAGATAATTATTCCAATGCAGGCTTAACTGCTACTGTCATGTTCCATTAAAGTGTGGAAGATAGGTTTTCTCTGTGTCTGTCTGTTATGAAAATAACATTCAGGAGAAAATGGTGAGTGTCCAGCTGATAATAAATGCAAGCTTCTTTGATGTCTTACAGTTACAAGGCCTGTGCTGTTTTAACATAGTGTTTGTATTCCTTTGCCAAAATTATTTTGGAAAGTCAAGAGAATCATTCAAAATAAACAAAAAGCAGCAACATTTGTATCCAGGTTACTAGTATTTTTGCAGAGGCAAAATGTAATGCGTTAGCAGTCTATGTATGAATGATGTAACAGAAAATATTTCTACACATTAATGACAGCTAAGCCAACACTTCTTTCAACTTAATTTAATATATGCCCTTTGCATTACCTTGGTTAATTCTAGAACAGCTTAGCATCCAGGCTGCCAGACATAAAATGTAAACAGTCAGGAGACGTTTATATATTATTAATTTACTTCAAAGTCTTCCCTGACAGTCACCATCACAGTACCATATGACCTTAAGGTATCACTTCAGATCAATAGAGAACAGTCAAGGTAAATTTCATATTAAAAGAACTTCAGATATGATATCTTTCTTTACAATACGTAGATGACTTTTTAATATGTTCTAGATATTGCCCAGAACTCTGAAGAGTGATTTAGCATATTGAGAACTTTAAAGTGAATAGAAAGAGTGAACAGAGACGTTAGTCTCTGTTCAGCAGAGAGACAAAGGACAGGAACATCATGACACTATCCCAGAATATTCATTAAAAAATTAGGAATAGCTAGGAGCACGTTCACTTCACCAGTCCTACTGTTTAAATGTTTTTCCACAAAAGTAGCAAAGGATGTGGACCCTGAATTGCATCTCTTCACAGCAACACACAGTGTACAATGATACAGCAATCACAGCATCTTGGTATCCTGGTGGACAAGGGAACTAATCTAAAAACACTCCACAGCTATTCTTAGAGAACTTTGAC
>VYZW01046239.1:12504-22854 GCA_013401315.1 Balaeniceps rex
ATACATATTGATAAGATCCCCTGAGCCTTCTCTTCTCCAGGCTAAACAGTTACAGCTCCCTCAGCTTTTCCTCATAGTTCAGATAGTCCTGTCCCTTAATCATCTTAGTGGCCTCTGGCTGGACTCTCTCCAGTAGCTCCATGTTTCCCTTGTACTGGGGAGGGAGGGCCCAGAGCTGGACATAGTACTCGAGGTATGTCTTCAACTGTGCTGAATAGAGAGGAAGGATCATCTCCTTTGACCTGCTGGCAACGCTCCTCCTAATGCAGTGCAGGAAGCCGTTGGCTTTCTTTGCTCTAAGGAGGGCACATGGCTAGCTCATGTTCAACTTGCTGTCCACCAGGGACCTTCTCCAGTCACCTGGTCCCTGTANTAGAGAGGAAGGATCATCTCCTTTGACCTGCTGGCAACGCTCCTCCTAATGCAGTGCAGGAAGCCGTTGGCTTTCTTTGCTCTAAGGAGGGCACATGGCTAGCTCATGTTCAACTTGCTGTCCACCAGGGACCTTCTCCAGTCACCTGGTCCCTGTACTTGTCCATAGGGTTCTTCCCTCCCAGGTGTGGGACTTGGCCTTTCCCTTTGCTGAATTTCATAAGATCCCTGTCGGCCCATTTCTCCAACTTCTTGAGGTTCCTCTGAATGACAGCATAACCTTTTGGTATATCAGCTACTCCTCCCAGACTTGTGTAATTTGTGAACTTGCTGAGGGTACACTCTGTCCCATCATCTATGTCATTAATAAAGATGTTAAACAGTGTTGGCCCCAGTATTGACCCGTGGGGTATATCATGAGTGGCTGGCCTCCAGCTCGACTTCATGGTCTGATGATAAGCCTTTGAACCTAACAGTTCAGCCAGTTTTAAGTTCATCTCACTCTTCATTTATCAAGCACACATTTCATCAGTTAGTCTATGAGAATGTCATAAGAGACTGAAGTCAAGATAAACAATATCCACTGCTCTCTCCTTGTGCACTGAGCTGGTAATTTCACAGTGGTCAGACCCCTTGTAAATCCATGCTGACTGAACCCCAGTCACATTTCTGTCCTTCATATGTCTGAAAATGGCTTCCAGATTTAGTTGTTCCACCATCTTCCTAGGGTTCGAGGTGAGGCTGATCACCTCGTAGTTCTCCAAATCTTCCTTCTTGCCCTTCTTCAAAATAAGAGTGACATTTTCTTTCTTCCAGTCCTCAAGAATCCCCCCTCTCTCTCCCAGTTGGCATGACCTTTCAAAGATAACCAGAAGTGGTCTTGCAATGACATTGATCAGCTCCCTCAGCACTTCTGTGCTGAGGGTAAGCTTTCCTTGCTCCAGACTTTCCCACTGTTCTCAGGGTCCTGGGAATCCTGTATGCAAATCTCACCATCAATGACTGAGGCAAAGAAGGCATGGAGTACCTCAGCCTTTTCAATATCCTTTGTCACCAGGTCCCCTACCCCATGCAGAAGTGGGCCCACATTTTCCCTCATCTTCTCTTTGCTGCTGATGTACCTGTAGAAGCCTTTGTTGTTACACTTCACAAACCTCTCCAGATTCAACTCCAGGAGGGCTCTGGCTCTCCTGACCACGTCCCTGCGTGACCAAGCAGTCAGTGTCTCTATATTCCTCCTGGGTGACCTGAACTTTCTTCTACCTCTTGTATGCTTCCTTTTGATGTCTGAGTTTAGTCAGAAGCTCCTTGCTAATCTGAGCAGGCCTTCTGCCACCTTTTCTTGATTTCCTGCACTTTGGAATTGACTGCTCTTGAGCTTGGAAGAGTTGATCCATGAAAATCAAACAGATCCCCTGGACCCCTCTTTTCTCCAGGACTGTTGCCCATGATATTCTTTCAAGCAGATCCCTGAACTGTCAAACATTATCTCCCCTGCCTGGAGAAGCATATATTCTGTAGCTACTCCTGTAGGCTAGTCTCATCTATGTTTTATCAAGTCTATATTTAAACTAATAAATACGTTCATCTTTTATACCACTGCTGCTGATAATATTTTAATTGAGTCTTCATGTTAAAGAATATAAAGCCTAAAAATTCTCAAAATCTCACTACATCAAGTTTCTGCTCTGTAAAATAATTGAAAAAAGTATTTATTATTTATTTTTCCATGTCATAAAGAGGCACTGATTGAGATGAGATTGAAGCTGTGTTGTGTTGGGCATGGTATAAGCACATGTTAAAAGAGAACTTTCAGTCTAAACCTTAGAAAGTTCATAATCTAAGCCAACAAGACAGTCAGAAGTCAGGAGAGCAAGAATAGTTAAAGCGTCTTGTCTGCACTCATGCAAGATGACAACAGTTTAAATTTAGATTAGAATCCAGCTCTCCAGATTGCCAAGTTTCTCCATATTCAGTAAATCATGTTTCCCCTATTAGGTATTTTCTGTGCTTAACATTTTTCCTGTTGAGTTCTAAATGCCACAAGTGCCAACATTTATAGTTTCTATTGTTTCCTACTTGTTCTATTGCTTAGTAGAACTCACTGCCAACAGTCTTTAGACATTCTTTTTTTGTTTTTGTTTTTTACTTAGTATTTCATTATATGCTCTTTGATCATTGTATATAATTCTTCCCCATATTTTGCACCTTCTCATACTCTAGTCAGTGCCACCTTACACTGCTCAGACAAATGAAACATAAATATTTTTAAAATGGATTCTGTTTTGTGCGGTCTACATATTCCATGAATTGTGGAACAGCTTTTCTTTTAGGATAGAAGAACTATTTTAAATTTGGGGTTTGTGAAATTGTAACAACAGTTGAATTGGCTGTGGTTTTATGAATGAAAGTTGTGAAGACCTCCTATCTCATTAGCTGATCTAACCCTAGTTAGAGTGTCCTCATGTTTTCTTCCAAATTTTAAGGCTCCTTCTTACTTTCTCCTGAGCTGCCAAAGTGACTGTAAGAAATCCATTATATATACTACAGTGACAGATTCAAAACCCTATTGAGCTGTAAAAAAATATACATTGAAAGATAGTCCCTGCTTCAAATCCCTCCTTGTTTTCTCAAATGTTGTGGTACTAGCAGTAAACCCCATCATCCCTCCTTATCACATTTTCTGTCCTCACACCAAGGAGGCAGTGTAACATCCTGGTACTTTGATCAAGGGGTTGTTGCTTACTATGATACTATGACAGATTATGTCCCTTTCCACGTGTGGGTATGTGTCTTAGTTGCTGGCTCCATTGCTCTTTGTCCACAACCATGGATAATCAAGTCGTAACAATCTCCAAACTAGCTTTTCTCATTACTACACTTTTCTATCTGTAGCTGTATTTAGAACACACACATGTTCTGTGGTGACTGATGACTTTAGGGTCCTCAGATTACAGTCTTGGTTTCTATCAATAATTTCATATGCTGTTATCTTCTCAAGAAAAGAAACAGATTTCTGCAGTACAAGTTTATAGCTCTCCTGGCTATATACAATAACGTGGGTATTTTCACAATAATCAGATCAGACTGGACAAGGGAGAGAAAATATAATGAAAAGCTCGTGGTTCAAGATAAGGACAGGGAGAGATCACTCAGCAGTTACTGTCACGGGCAAAACAGACTCGACTTGGGGAAAATCAGATTAATTTATTACCAGTCAAATCAGAGTAGGATAATGAGGAATAAAACCTAAATCTTAAAACACCTTCCCCCCACCCCTCCCTTCTTCCCAGGCTCAAATTCACTCCTGATTTTCTCTACCTCCTCCCCCCGAGCAGCACAGGGGGACGGGGAATGGAGTTGCAGTCCTTGCCATGGGACACAGTCCTCCACGAACTTCTCCAACATGAGTCCTTCCCACGGGCTGCAGTTCATGAACTACTCCAGCATGGGTCCCTTCCATGGGGTGCAGTCCTTCAGGAACACACTGCTCCAGCATGGGTCTCCCATGGGGTCACAAGTCCTGCCAGCAACCCTGCTCCAGCGTGGACTCCTCTCTCCATGGGTCCGCAGGTCCTGCCAGGAGCCTGCTCCAGCACGGGCATCCTACAGCCCCCTTCAGGCATCCGCCTGCTCTGGTCCGTGGGGCCCCGTGGGGTCCTCCACGGGCTGCAGGTGGATAACTGCTCCACCGTGGACCTCCATGGGCTGCAGGGTGACAGCCTGCCTCACCATGGTCTTCACCATGGGCTGCAGGGGAATCTCTGCTCCAGCACCTGGAGCACCTCCTCCCTGCTCCTTCTTCACTGACGTTGGTGTCTGTGGAGTTGTTTCTCTCACATATTCTCACTCCTCTCTTCGATTGCAGTTGTGTATGTTTTTTTTCCCCTCCTTCTTAAATATGCTATCACAGAGGTGCTACCACTGTCGCTGATGGGCTTGGCCTTGGCCAGTGGCAGGACCGTCTTGGAGCTGGCTGGCATTGGCTCTGTTGGACACAGGTGAAGTTTCTAGAATCTTTTCACAGAAGCCACCTCTGTAGCCTGTCCCCTCCTAAAACCTTGTCACACAAACCCAATACAGAGTAGTTCACTGTTTTCTGGCAAAAGATACCTAAATCTTGATTTTTTCCCTCAACAGAATTTAAAAACAAAAATGTGGCTTCAACTCTACTCTAAAAACTACCAGTGCTTATTTTCATATGATGACAGCAGTATAATTTACTGATAGTGTATTATTGCATTTAGTTAGTACTCAGAAATTTGGTTTTGTGGATCTGTAATCTCTTGTTATGCAATTGCAAATATATGACAAAAAATTGTTCTGGTCCTAAGGACCTTTATTCAGTAACACTGTACTAAGATTGCCATTTCATATTTTCTCCAATGATTTATGTCACCTTTCATAAAAACAAGTTAGTTATTTGTGTTTATTTTTGATAGAAATCACATCTGAAGCTGACCTATTTCACATTGTTAGGCATTCTTTCTCATTTTTTGGCCAAGGTAGTAGGCATGAACATAACAAAGTGTATTTAGTATTAATCTGACATACTGACTGTGCCATAAAACTAAATAATGCAGTTTGAGTAGATTGTTATATTCACAGATCTGTTAGAGATATTGTATACATAACTGGGGGATAGGGAAGGATAAATAAAGTTGTGATGCATCTTTTATTGACTGACTATGAAATAGTGCATTCCAGGATGATTACAGTAACATTTGCAAAGCTGAAGTAAAACATATCACTATGTTATTGATTTAGACATTTAAGTTTTTATTTTTATTAGTAGGACAGAGTATATTTTTCAAGTGATAATGAGAATTGGCTCTGTACCATTTTGATCCTAGTTACAATTATTACCATGACTATGCATTGCTATTGCACTACTCAGAATTTTAAGTATTCCTTTCCATGAAGATAGATTTATTTGAAATCTCTGCCTTCAGTAAGAAGAAAAAATATTTAAAAACCATGCAACATTTTATTTTTAATAATGCTTTATTTTTTCAAGTAAAAGCGTATTCCATCTTTTTTGATGGGAATCCAGGCAAATTTACACTAGCATTTTCAGATTAGGCTACTGCAAATGTTGTGCCAGGAACTGAAGTTAAAAGCCATGACATGCTAGTGAATAGACCATCTTAGAGGCAAAAAAGGGTAACCTAAAAAGTCTCTCCTGGCTTTCTGTCCAGCCCTATCTAAAAGTGAAGCTAAACTTTGAAGTTATCATTGCCCTCTGAACATGCTAGAGCTGTTAGAATTCAGTGTGAAAATACTCTCTGATGAGAGTCGTATAATTGTCTTTTTAGAGCAGTGAAGAAAATGTTGAAGAAAAAAAGTAAGGATTATTCCGCAAACCACATCTGGGTGCTGGACCAAGACCTGACAATCTAAGTTCTACTCCTGCCTCTGACCGGCTGACTGTGTTTAGTAAGTCATATAAACATTTTAATTATTGGCTATTATCTATTTTATTTACTTGAAGTGAAAAATAATTGGATCAGGAACTGTTTTGTAATGTGTTTGCTCAATGCATTTGAAATAGGATCCCAGTTTTAGCTGGGGCTTCTCTCTACTCCAAAGCAATAATCACAAGAACTTCTTATGAAGCAGTTTGTGCTGTATTTCACAGATTAAAACTAAAGCAGCGCTCATACCAACTTTGATTATGTGCTAAAGCAACTAATGTATCATTCCAAATACTGGGTGGGGGGAAGAAAAGGAATTTTAAGTACTTTCCTGTAGACTTTTTTAATCTCTTCTAATAGTTACACAGAACATGCTATTGACGGAGGTACCTTGGTGACATGGGTGACCAACAGCTTCAGGTAAACCACAATTCCTTCTTGCTGTCTCCTATAAGAGATGAATAGAGAAACCTAACTCAGTCTAGTGAGTGATAGTGAATGTTTAATTTCTGAGGGAAAGAAAAATTATATAATTCTTATTTCCTTGTACATGCAGGGAAGATTCTAATGAATAAAATTCTTGAAGGTGTAATTGTAGAATGGAAGTGTGTGCACTTTAGATGTTTCCTATGTTGGCTAGTTATTCCACTTTTTTTGTTATTTGTACTTGCTGAATTGGTTAAAAAAGAATGATCAGCAAACATAACTGAACAAATTGCACTTCCCTCAGCTGAACTGTATGAAAGACCCCAGAGACAAACCAAACAAGCTTAGCATGGTCCCACAGGAACCTAGAAATTCAGTTGGCCTTTTTAAGACTGTCTTCTCTGGGGAACAAATCCCTGAAGCTGCTTTTAAAAGTTGAGGGTTAAAAGCATTTTTGTTGCTGAGAATGCACATTGGAGCATATGTAATGCTTTAATGTGCATTTTAAAGTGAAAATACAATACAGCTTTTCAGAACCTTTGGAAAGAATCACAGACTTGTTTCTGAGGTTGAACGAATTCAGAAAGGTACTTTAAGGCAGAGCTGACTGACACACTGAATTTCCCTTCTGGAAGAAATTTTGATATTTCAAGAAAGTTTTCATTTTGAATGAGAATGAATAGCAGAACTTTTTCCATTTTCCCTCACTGGAAAAATAACTGTGGAAAAATGGAAATGCTTTGTTCTGATTTTCTGTTTTTTGTTGCTTTTTTTTCTAAAGCAATTTGTCAATTTCTGCACTTAAAAGACTATTCCTTGGGTTGTTGCTAGCTATTAGAAGAACCCAAGGAATTCCCAGAACTCAAAGGAATCAATTATCATTGAGAAAAGACTCTGAAAAATGAAGAATTGGAAATGGAGGATGAAGTTTGGATTTTGCATGATGTTACAGTGAAAAAGAAAAAAAAGGTCAAAATCACGTTATCAGCACATTTCATGATATTAAACCTTTTGGAAAAAGGGTGGTGGAATTCTGGGAGACTATGGGGAACAGGTAATCTGTCTCTCCTCAGTGATGCATTTTCCCCACTCTACAATTGATCTTGCCTCACTGAATGCCTAAAGGCAATTTTTGATTATTTCACTCCATAGGGAAGATTTCAGAAGAATGTGCTGCTGGAAGCTCTGCTGAAAGCCTTTTTATCACCCACCCTGAAACTCACATGCATGAACATCCTATACCAACCAACTTGTCCCCCTCATCCACTCCTCTCTTGGAGCCCACTGTCCCTCCAGTGAAACCACATGTATACAAGCTCTTTTTAGCTTTGATATTTTACTGTAGACAGCAAGAAGAACTGCTGACTGAGGTGGCAGTGAAGGCAAAAGGGAACTCTTTTCATACCTACTCCATAACACTCCTGCAACACAGCTCCAGATAGCTATAGGCCTGGAATGGAGAAGTGGGAAAGGTGGAGGCAGAGTCTCAGGAGGTTTGGGCCACTAGCGTAGGAGCAAAGTAGATAAAAGACTAGGGCCACAGATATAGTGATATCAGAATAGAATTAGTACTGAAGAATGTTAGTATCTGTTGCCTGTACAACTGTGATACTACTATGGTGCTGATATGTTGCCCATCACTATTTAGGATCAGTGAAGGTCTTTCCCATTCTTTCCTGTACTACGGCTCATCTTCAGCAAGTGAGCAACACTTGTGATGAACAGTGCTAGGGAGCAGCTTAATTCTGAAAAGACTCTTCTAGAATGTGGAGCTGCACTCAGAAGAACCTAGGAATCCTATTTCCTGGCATGCACTTTAATGAGTGAGCAGTGGCAAAAAAGAGGCTCTTTGTCCTCCTTTAGTTGATGTGTATCTTAAAAAAGGGGCTAAAAATTTTTAATCCCATATGGATCAACAGTGTGTCCTGAGCCAAGTGCCCATCCAGACACTTGGACCTTATGTTTCTTATTTTCTTTCTCTAGACAGCCCCTCACTAAGCATGGGAAAGTGATGAATTATCCCACAGAGGCACTTACATCCCTTTTGTGAGGTTACTGAAGAGACCTTCATTTAGGTTCTTTTGTATATATCTCTTGAATAGTACCTGTCTTTGCATAGTATAGTTTTATTGCACAGGTGCTCTGAAACATTTTGCCTAATTTGTATTCCTACTACAGCTGGCCTGAATATAGATCAACAACCTGAAATACCCCATTCAATTCTGTAAAGTAGCAGTATTCTAGGACAAATTTAAAATAATATATTTTGGAACATATGAGAGCTTTCAATTCTGTTCTAACAGAAAATGGGGAATATGAACATTGCAAGTCTATTTTTGAAGCAGTAATCGTAGTTAATGATGCAAATCATAACTCATTTTCACCAGAATGGTAGGGGTAATCCTAGTAGGTATAATGTATCACTCCTCAGAGAGTGAAGTAATACTGAATACGGTGATCTATTCACTTAGCTGTATTCTCTGTATTGGAGGCATATCAAATTTCCAATATATTTCAGGTGGGATTTTGATGGTCATTGTCCACAATAACCTGTTAACTTTAGCTGTCAAAAAAATAGGCATCAGGTCTAACCAAATAGTTATGCTCCCTGCATAGTCAATGGTTGTAGAAAGCCATCTACCGAACTTACTGACTCTTCCCATAGGCCTTTGGAGTGGCTGTAGGGAGCCTATACAATGAATGTAGGTATTTGTCTAACTTATACATGTTAAATATTAGGTAAAACCATTGCAGCTCTATGCTATGATGATATAGACTGTCTCCTTTTCCATTTCTTGTATGTCTTATATACCAGTGTCCCTGGGATTCAGAATTTTGTAACTCAACCACATACTATGAAGCAAAGGGTTTTCCTTCCAGTTAGTAATAAATACATTGCCTCTAAATTGTAGTTTACTTTCATATTAAGTAATATGATAATAAATACCATATAATCATTATGTTATAATAATACTGGCTCTGGCATGGGCTCATCTGCAGGCCACAGTCCCTCTTGGGGAGTGTCTGCTCTGATGTAGGACCTCTGTTGGCTGTAGTCCCTTCAAGGGGTGTACCTGCTCTGGCATGGGTCCTTCATGCTCTTCAGTCCCTTTGGGGGAGGGGTGTGTGCACTTGCTCCACCATGTAGCACTTCCTCCTCCTTTGACCTTGGTGTTCCCTGTCTTGCTTCTCACTCTTTCCCCCCTCCTCCTCTCTCTCTTTTTCTGCCCTAACTTAAAT
Organism: Balaeniceps rex; assembly: GCA_013401315.1. Taxonomy (NCBI): domain Eukaryota; kingdom Metazoa; phylum Chordata; class Aves; order Pelecaniformes; family Balaenicipitidae; genus Balaeniceps; species Balaeniceps rex. The sequence goes on from VYZW01046239.1 coordinate 21,957, forward strand.
ATGTTTTCACAGAGCCACCACCAACTTGGCTAATGGGCTCAGCTTTGGCCTGTGGTGGATCTGTTGTGGAACTGGCATGAACTTGGCTATGTCTGGCACAGGGCAGCCCCTGATCTCTTCTCACAGAAGCCACCCCTGAAGCCCGCCTTGTACCAAAATCTGGCTGCCTACACCCAATACATTTTAAAAGTGCACAAATCAGTTGCCCGAGTGCTGGCCTCCAGTGTCATCTGACATATTCTAAGGTACCCTGTATGTCCATATGGAGACAGCAAATATGGTACAGAACCTACAGGAGAACCGCTAAAGCAGCAGCTGAGAGTCAGGACACTAGGTGCCCATGTATAGACTACTGAATTGCACTCCTGAAGTCCTTGACCAGATCATTTAAATATCCTTTTACTGATTGGCAGAAATCAGGTTTTCCAGCGTCTAATTCTGAATGTCTATAGATTTCTGATATTTCTAGCCTAAAAAGATGCGAAGTAACACAAGTTTTTTATACTGTATAAGACCTTAGCTAAAGAGAATAGAAGAATATCTTATGCTGAAATGGAAATTGTTGGCCTGTAAGTAGGTTACGAGTGGAGTTCCTCAAAGCTTGATTCAGAATTGATGTTATTTAATATATTCATTTATGACCCTGGCACAAAAAGGAAAAATGTTTTAATGAAATTTGCTGATGGCATAAAGGTGAGAGGAACTGTAAATACAAAGCAGCACTTGAATATTGTGCAGAGTTAAGAGACGTTGAGGACTAGAGTAACAGAATTGGAATAAGATTTCATAGTACAAAATAAAAGGTCACAGAATGTGGCCTTTTCATCTTACCCATCATTACCTGTCTAAAACTTAGAGGCCTGCTTTAAGCTGTTCATCTGGGCTCCTTCAAATAATC
>VYZW01046240.1:8293-23451 GCA_013401315.1 Balaeniceps rex
CTTATGGGCTTTCTGCGCCCCGTTGTTCTTCCATGTACCAGAATGCAAAAGCTTATGATCCATCCACATCTCTGAGGGCTGAATTTCAGCTCGAATTCCCTGGAGCCTGGCCTGAAGTGGATGTTGCTTCAGTGAATTCAATTTTCCAGGGTATTAACAACTGAGAAAGCAAAATAGATGACAGGCACTGAGGGTGGAATTCTAGCTCCACTGGAGGTTAATGGGGCTTTCTGCCACCGACTTCAGGTAGGCCAGGATTTCACCCAAGCTTCGGGGAACAGAGCAGAAAAATGTTATACAAGATTTAAACCTTTATCATGTAAGGCTGAGTTTGGTAGCAAAATGTGAATAATGATGCTGACTTTGCTTGTAACTCTTCAAAAGGTATGGAAGGAAAGCACTATGTAAGAGTGTGGTATTAGGGATATTCCACTGCAATATTGAAAGAAATCAAGACTAGTTCTAAAAATTGCTATTTTAAGGATATTAAGTCTTTGAAGGGGTTATTAAAAAATAAGTCTTCTGAACAAGCTACGGATTTTCATATTCCTTTCAAGGTGAAAGGCACTTGAACAATGCAAAATAGTCCTAATCCTTGACAGTCCCAGTTTGTCCCATTCTAAACACACTGTTTTCCTCAGCAGAGGCATAGCACCACAGCAGAAGAAAAACAGTTTTACATAATGTAATGGGGAAGCCTCATCACTAAGACTTCCCACAGTCAAACAGACAAAAGGCCACTGGGGTTGGCGACTAGAGACCTCAGCACTCTTTCTTAGCTCTGCCATGGTCAGGGCTCCTGTGAGATTTGGAGTAAGTCCATTTCCATCTCTGGTCTTCCTGTTGGCTCACATCCCTCTTTCCTTGTAGCTGGGGAAGATTTTTAATAAATATTTGGCTCTAAAAGTCTCTGAAAACTTGTCTGTAGATCTGTCTTAGATACTAGATCTAGTACCTAGATACTAGCATCTAAGGGGATACTTCTTACTGTGTTTCTTGCCTGTGTTTCAGAGATGTGTTTTACGAGAGTCATATACAATGGTGGTCTCGAACTTCACTGTAGATTTTAGGGTGCTAATGTAACAAGCAAAGAAAATATCTAAAATTGATGTAGCTTGAGGTCAATCACAAATTTATTGGAAGCACATTTGGTCACTTAGTAAGGAATTATCAACTGCTAAAACTTATTTTGACAACTAGACAAACACTTTTGATTACAAGAGGTTTTTGATGCTCTGTCTTATCCTCAGAGAGGAAAACAAGGAGAAATGTAGAAGAAATTTGCCTTTAATTCCAACTCACATATAATTTCATTGGTCTGAATATTTTACCTTGGTCTCAGTGGTAAGAAAACATATTAAGATATAGGCCATCTTAATATTACCAGATGTAAGGAAGAAAGGAAATTAAGAAAGAAAAACGGCAGTAAAGAAAGCAGGCAAAGCTGTGTGGCAATGGATCAAAAAATCAGGAGCAAAAGAAAGAACAGCAAATAAGGAGGGGAACAAAAGAGATGAAGTCATCAGACAGGGCAGTAGAGGATGGAAAAAGAAATAAGCAGAGGAAGGAATGCATTATCTAAAGCAGAAGTGCAGTGGAGGCAAAAAAATATTTAAACGGAGCAGAGAGATGTCACAACTAGAAAACAAAGTTGTAGAGAGAAAACTGATAAATTATGAAAGTGGGATACAAAAGAGAGTAAGGAAAGCAAAGGAGCTGAAGCAGAGAAAGAGAATAGAAAAAGACTTCGCTTCACCTCTGGGAATACGTTTAATTCCAGTCAGAAGGTGGCTTGGGGCCTACATTTAGTTGACCAAATTCCCAGGGAATTAAGGGGCGGGGGGGGGGGCNGTTCTGGATAACACCATTGCAAGCTGCCTTTCAATGCCTTTGGGCTTTCTCTGGGCTAGCTGGATTTCTTTCTTCTGTCTTACTGCTCCAACATTTTTGCCAACCTTATTTTACCTCCCTAGATGCCTCCTGCACCTTCCTCCCTTTACACTTTTTTTGCTTGCTATTTTTCACCTTGATTTAAAAGGATAACTATAGTGAGTGCTTGTTTCTAACCAACAGTAACTGACTGAAAGATGACAGCATATCCACAAAAACTATAGAACAATTGTAAGGAAAGGAAAATATGTCAAGAAGAAACAAGAAGCCAAGAAGTCAGTGCAATTCAGTATTTTGTCTTTTATACTGCCAACTCTGGGTAAACATCCTCATCCACACATTAAGTAATACAAGTTTCTCACGGGCAAAAACGTTAAAGATCTTACACTTTGAAGTGTGTAAATGAACAGCCCTGGTAACTTCAACTAAAATTGATTTTGAGGGTTTTGGCTTTTTTTTTAATAACTTTTTCAGTAATGCTGCCCCAGCTATGCTCCTTCAGCCCCTCCAAAGTCAATTAGCAATTAGGAAACAGCTGCCAACTCCACTACCAGGTCTGCAAAACTGAGTCCCATTTCAGTATTAAAATACTCAGCTAGAATGTAAAAGTCTTATAGCCACGACTGCAATACTTTTGAGAGTGGATTTGATTCTATTGTTCCAACACCATCTAATTTGAACTCCAGCATTTTGTAACATATTAAAAAAAAACCCTGAAGTAAGTTCAGCAGGCTGCTTTGACAGAGCAAGCCCTTAGCAAGAACTCTTCTCACTCCATTCTTTGCTGTGAAGAAAGGAAAGCAAACCAGACTTGGAGCACTAATGAAGCACTTCAAGAATTAATGGTATGCATGTGAATGTGATGCTGTTAAATGTTATTCATTAGAGCTCCTGATTAGCAGCCATCTTGCTGAAAAGAGCGACAAGACCTTGACACTTGCAGTTTGGGATTTTGAGCTAAGCAATGCTATACCAATTGGTGCACTGTACTAATGTAGCTTTAACCATCACATTGTATTTAGTATATAATACGGCAGATTTAAGGGGCAGAAGGGTAACTAATTAAGACTTTCTTTCCTCCTTGTATAAAACTCTGATTGGGGTGGCTCATGCTGGGACTCCACACAACATGGGTGAAGCTCCTTGTTTCAGTGACATCTGTTACGCATTAGTACAGCTAAAATTGATGTCTTCCTGCGTGAAAGCAGCTTTATAAATAGGATAAAGCCTGTTTCACTCACTAGTCCCGGTTCTGGACGTTCAGGAAGACTCAGCTAGGTTTTGAGCATAGGTGAACTTGCACCATTCTCATGGTGAACGTCCCTGGATGGAGGTAACTATGGATTTTTCAACTCAATCTCTGTTCTCTGTTTAAGTTCTTAATCTTTCAAAACCAAAACCTTTTGTGAGCATATAAAACTTGCTAGACTACTTTCTTCGACCAGAAAAGTTTCTAAGCTCTGTGATGGGTTTTCTACTCAAAACCAGAGAAAGCACCCCAGCTGATGATTGTGCTGAGCCAGAGTGGGAACCAGCAATGCAGTCTTTTATTCTAGGGGACTTTAAAAAGCAAACAAATAACCAAAAGCATTTCAACTTAGTGTAGAAAAATACTTTTGAACATTTTCACATGAAGTAAGCATTTTCTGAAAAGGAAACCAGAAAACGATTGCAGCCCTGATCACTGAACAGAGGGTTAAACAGGAGAAAACTCAGGCAAGTGAAAAATTACAAGCATGGCCCATAAAATATTCTGACAGCCGGACACAAGGTAAGCCTCACTACTCAAAGTCCAAGAAGAGAGCCCAACTGTGCAACTAGAGCTGCTCAAATTGCCTGACAGGGATGATTCAGTGACTGGTTTTTCCCACAAAGAAAACAGTCATGCAGCACCCACTCATACTCATTTCTGCTTGTGCTGCTGCAGTTGTCCAGCTGACCCTCATGTGGCCTCTGAGCTAAGGCTTCTTAAAACCTAAGCTTCAAAAATATTACAGTTTTCTAGTTATAACACACCAGTGAAATGGACATACCGTCAAAGCAATGGACAGAGGGAACTGCCGAGCATGAAAATCAATCATTGCTAAAAACTTCGCTTAACTTAGAGCAGAGAAGGAGGGCCTTAAACACCAGGGGTTACAGATTTTAAATTCAAGCAAACACGATTGTTCATAGGCCTCTGATAACTACCACATCTTTATAGTCTATGATTTCCACATAAAATGAAAAGGAGTATCTCTTCAGTATAGGCTGTGTAAATCTAATCTATTGTAAACTGCTCTCAGTGGTTATCAGTAGAAACAAATACCACCACCTAGGCAGCTGAGCACCAGACAAGGTACTCTTCTCTCTGCCAGGTTCATCTAATCTTGAACAAGTTTCTGCTCATACAAGTAATTTCTGCACATGCAAGTAATTTCAAAATTACCGCTTTCCAAGTTTGGATAAGCATGAAAGCTACACACCAAGTCATGCTCCATAAAGTGAAAGCTATGGTGTTAGCGCAATTCTTTTGTGCACGTAAAGTCTCACTAATCTCTAACAATAAGTGTGTTTACATATATTTAAACTGCATGTAGCTTACATCTGGCATAGAATTTTAAAATCCTGGTAAAAAGATCCCATTTCATAGAATCATAGAATGCTTTGGGTTGGAAGGGACCTTTAGAGGTCATCTAGTCCAACCCCCCTGCAGTGAGCAGGGACATCATCAACTAGATCGGGTTGCTCAGAGCCCCGTCCAACCTGACCTTGAATGTTTCCAGGAATGGGGCCTCCACTACCTCTCTGGGCAACCTGTTCCAGTGCTTCACCACCCTCAGTGTAAAAAATTTCTTCCTTATATCTAGCCTAAATTTCCCCTCCTTTAGTTTAAAACCATTAGTCCTTGTCCTGTCACCACAGGCCTTACTAAAAAGACTGTCCCCATCTTTCCTATAGGCCCCCTTTAAGTACTGAAAGGCCGCAATAAGGTCTCCCCGCAGCCTTCTCTTCTCCAGGCTGAACAGCCCCAGCTCTCTCAGCCTGTCCTCGTAGGAGAGGTGCTCCAGCCCTCGGATCATTTTCATGGCCCTCTTCTGGACTCACTCCAACAGCTCCATGTCCTTCTTGTGCTGAGGGCTCCAGAGCTGGACACAGCACTCCAGGTGGGGTCTCACCAGAGCCGAGTAGAGGGGCAGAATCACCTCCCTCGACCTGCTGGCCATGCTTCTTTTGATGCAGCCCAGGATACGGTTGGAACCCATTGTCCTCTTATTAATAGCACTTCAAGCTCTTGTAAAACTTAATTCTTATGAGAGATGTAAGAGGAAGCAAGGTGGCCGCAGCCCAGTACTGTAGAATGAAACAGATCCCAGAAACAGGCTTGCTATGGTAGAAGTAATTGTCAGTGCTTCATAAACAAAGAGGGTACAAGTTCAGCAAAGCACATCAGGGCACACCATCCCTGCAGTGAACGCTAAGGTCAACAGCTTGGACACTTTCCTAAAAGTATGCACATTTCTCAGCACTTTGCTGAACAGGGATGAGCTGGTCCCCAATCCAGCAATCCATTACAGTGACAAAGCAGCTCTTAGTATGCCCAGTAACATGCATGACAGCAGCAAGTGTTGAGCTGCAGCCAAATTCTGTCTCTAAGTGAGATAAAATCAGATCCAGGAGGCTAATAAGATAAGGATCAGTGCTCTGTGTACATCTATTCATTCATCAGAGCACCGATTTAAGTATAGAAAAAATAAAGGGTATATGGAAAAAGTAAAGGGGGGGGGGAACAAACCCTCCTTAGATATTATTTATGTTTCAAAAGTTTTGTGAGAACATTGAGTAGTTATTGTCATTGTCAGTAATATTTTTCTGAAGGTGTTGACTAGCATGATAAGGAAGAAGCTGTGTTAAAGCCAAGCTATTAACTGCCTTTCACTCAAGTCCCATTCTACAATAGAGTGCTTTCACAATAGCTGCAAGAGGAGAGTTTATAATTGTAAATAAGACATTCTCAGTCACATATTGTACCTATCCCTACTTTTTTTTACTGTAAATTCCTTAAGGCAGACTATTATTAATGCTAAATATATTAAAATTCAAATTGAATAGCAGAAAGGAAAATAAGCAACAAGTTAATTAAACTTGCAACCAACACTGCATTGGAAAATGTTGCAAATACCCCTAAGGAAAACTCAAGAGTACAGAAGAACCTAAAGAAATTGATCAAATAGGCAAAGAAAAAGTTTTCAGCTTGGAAATAATACTATATCTTCAATTTATAAGCATGAAATCATGTGCTTACTGGAAAAAATTATTTGCAAGGGATTCAGCCTCTGTTTTTACCTCTGGCTGAAGAAGAACTGACCTCCTGGGAAGCATGCTGCCAGAGCTTCTCAGTCCTTTGCCTAAGGTGACTGAAATCCTGATTGGATGTAAGCTAGCATAGCTCTTCGCCCTTTTTGTCTCAGACCTTACCCTCCTGTTTGTTGCTAGCTGACTCACAAGTGTAGTCTCTAACTCCCATCCAGAGTATTAGGTATGGGTGCACTCTAGGGAAACAAATGCCAGCATATGAGTGAATACAAGGACTTCCACACCTTTAGTGTGGGAATTGGAGTCCTTTGCGCACGCAGGAATAATCTAGAACATCACATTTGTGAGAGAAATACAGGCTGACGGATGATTACAAGTGACGAAGTTTCCACTAGAACACAGGTTCTTCTTACAATAGTACCTTGTTAAATCTTCTGTGAAGAATAACACCCTATTACCAGGGGAACAGCCTTAATAAACTAAAAACTCTGTCCTATGGGTCTGACTCAAAATATACCTTTAGACCCAGTTTTGATTCATAACTGGATTTTTTTAATGAAATTTGACCATATCTATGTGTCAGTTAAGTTTTGTATATGCTTCAGGCAGGTTTTGAAAACCTATTACTATCATGAGGATCCCCATACCTCCAGCTTCTATTAAGTAAATCAGTGCATATCTCATGTTACTGCTGACACTATTATAAAAGCAACAGACAAGCACAGTGATGATCGTAGCATGAACACTCTCCTGCAAACAGTCAGCATGAAAGCTTTGAAGTTCAGTTAACAGAAATCTTCACAGTTGTGGTGCCTAGCTAATTAGTTGTGCCTAATTCATTATACAGAGACAGCAACTTTCTAAAAAATAACATAAATATCAGGGATTTTCATTTCTTTGTTAGTTTCAATACAGCTAGAAAGGGATTTCAGGGTTTTCACAGCTAGTGAGGGTATAAATCAGCTTTGGCCTCAAAAGAAAAAAAAAACAAAGCATATTTTAGGAAGATAGCAAGAAGATTCTTTGAAGTAAATTCATTTTCATGCTAAATAATGAAAAGTTGGTATAAAAATTGTTTAAAATGTTTCTTACTTAACAGAACTTTAGCATTTATTTAAAAAGAGCCAGGTTGGCAGGCCAAGAGCTGAAGTGCTTTCAACCCACTAAAGAGGCTTGTTATGGACAATATACCCATACTATTGGGCCATATATCAATATATCCTTAATATTGACAATAAAACACGTCCCAGTGCTGAGGAGAATCTGTTTTTGGAAAGATGGTAGCTGTCTTTACTATCCTTTCAGTCTGTGTCATCTCTTACTGAGATGCCATTTCCAACACACTTCTAACTCTACTAGACCTCAACAAACCATGTGAAAAGGACTAAGAATACTGAATCATTTTACTTAGGCTAATCAAACTCCTCCTGGCAACAAAGTGCTATATTACCTTCAGAGAAAGGCAAATCACATAAAGGTCAAGAGGTGAAATCCTAAAAATCACCTAAGTCTTGTCATCCAAGACTGGCACCCAGTGGCACTGGACAGAGCCTTGAGAGATGAGGGCTCAGCTATTGGATCTACTTTGTGAACTTACGTCACCTTCTCAGTGCTTCAATTCCTCCATTTGTTTATTCCTGGAGATAGTTGATAGTGCGAATGTTTAAAATTAGAACAACATACGTATTGGGGGCATGGGGAGAGAAGGGGAAGGGAGGACTTTTAAGGACTTGACTAGAAAATTCAGTCCAAGTTCATTAGTAACACGTACACGATCAAACACGAACCGAATGGTATTGGACAGGGTACCACTTTCCCCTGGTAAAGAAATACTAGAGATTCTTTACTAATAAGAAGTGAGGATTTTTAAGAGATGAGCCCAAATATTACACCACATATTCACTATTGCCATTAACTATTTATAATGTAGAAGCACAGAAGCACTGAAACGTCCATATTCTTTATTTTGTACATGTCTTAACATCATTATCCTTACTTTACATGTATTTACTCCTCCGTTCCACACACCCAGAAAATTTATCTCTAGAACTTCTTCCTATCATTGATGTGTTCTTTGCCATTTATCGTCCATACCTTTTTTGGTTCCTGTTCACTTTCTTCTAAGAAATCTGTCTGTGGTGCTTTTAGGTTTTTTCACTCTGCCTCACTTCTTGGGCAAGTCTGCATGTTCAGTGAAGTGAAATAGGTGATGTCAAAAAAACCTCACATGATGATGAAAGTTTAGGTTAAAGCACTTCTGGTTTTAATGAAAACATTGCATAAGCGGTGCACCAGATTACCCTAGTAATGAGAAATAAAAGCAAATCTTAAAACACCTTCCCCCCACCCCTCCCTTCTTCCTGGGCTCAACTCCACTCCTGATTTTTCTCTCCCTCCTCCCTCCTGAGCAGCACAGGGGGACAGGGAATGGGGGTTGTGGTCAGTTCATCACACCTTGTCTCTGCTGCTCCTTCCTCCTCAGGGGGAGGACTCCTCACACTCTTCCCCTGCTCCAGCGTGGGGTCCCTCCCACAGGAGACAGTTCACATACTTCTCCAACGTGGGTCCTTCCCACAGCCTACAGTTCTTCACGAACTGCTCCAGCGTGGTTCCCTTCCACAGGGTGCAGTCCTTCAGGAGCAGACTGCTCCAGCATGGGTCCCCCACGGGGTCACAAGTCCTGCCAGCAAACCTGCTCCAGCGTGGGCTCCTCTCTCTCCATGGGTCCACAGGTCCTGCCAGGAGCTTGCTCCATCACGGGCTTCCCATGGGGTCACAGCCTCCTTCAGGCACATCCACCTACTCCGGCATGGGGTCCTCCATAGGCTGCCGGTGCATATCTGCTCCACCATTAACCTCCATGGGCTGCAGGGGGACAGCCTGCCTCACCATGGTCTTCACCACGGGCTGCAGGGGAATCTCTGCTCCGGTGCCTGGAGCACCTCCTCCCCCTCCTTCTTCACTGACCTTGATGTCTGCATAGTCGTTCCTCTCACGTATTCTCACTCCTCACTCCAGCTGCAGTTTGTGTCCCGGTGATTTTTTTTTTCCTCCTTCTTAAATATGTTATCACTGAGGCGCTACCACTGTTGCTGAGTGGCTCGGCCTTGGCCAGCAGCGGGTCCGTCTTGTAGCTGGTTGGCATTGGCTCTATCGGACATAAGGGAAGCTTCTAGCAGCTTCTCACAGAAGCCACCCCTGCAGCCCCCCCACTACCAAAACCTTGCCACGCAAACCCAATACACATGTCCAGCTATACTCTGACCTCTATATGAAAAGGAATGTATTAGAGTGTGTTTGGATAGCATCTTTATCAATGGAGCTCTGGGATTACACACATTCAGCAGTTAGCATTATCTGCTTCTGCTTGGGTTTCACACATTTTGGAAAAAGATCAGAAATTACAAACACACTTGCAGAGTCTCTAACAAGATATTACAATATAGAAGACACTACTGGCAAGGGATATGGTTGAGAGAAGGCTCTAACCATATTCCTCCAAGAAAATCTGTAAAGAAAGAGCGTTATAATTTAGATACTCAGAGATGTACATTAGGAAGAAATTCAAAGTTTGGCAATTTAACAACCAAAACCCAAGACCTCTTCTGTACTGGCAAGAAACTGTTTTACTCTTAAGATGCAGATTGTGCTTCCCCAGATGAGTTTATGCAAGGATAACATATATTTCTTCCTTATGCAATAATAGTGATTTTCTTGTCCTGTACTTTTGATTTACATCAGTACTTCCTTTTTGCCTTCTGAAGAAATAAGATAAGAGTTGCATTAAAAATTTCATCACTCTCAAATATATTTATTTTAACAGCGGAAAAAAGTTTTTGAGGAACACAGTAAAACTCTACGCCTCATCAATAGCAGCTGAAACACAAAGTTCAAGCAACTCCTACACCATGTCCCTAGTTTCAGTTATATCCAGTTTTTCATTTTCATGCCATGCAACCTCAAGTTCTTCATTTTAATTTGATTTTCTATCACTTCCATTTTCTTGTGAAGGCTCGGGGTGTCCTTTACCAACACTACAGATAAATGCCTAGCCCTTTTAGCCTTCTCATTTAGACTATTATATTCAGAGCTTGCAATTCCTTTCCAAAGGTTGATATTTGATCCTCCAACTTTGGCACAAGAAGTTCCTGTGCCTGTTATTTCATATTAATCCCTCCTCCTAATTCTCTAATCATCTCAAATGCCACATGAGTTGGACCCTCAGAGGATAAATTCACTGCTAACATTTCCACCTGCTTGTGAGTCATCACAGGTTAGAGACTAAGAAACTGTAATTGAAAAATGCTTCTCTGCAACTTCTTCCCCTGAAACGTTTTGCCTGGTCAACAAATGATGCTCAGGGGATTTCTGTCTTCACAACATCATCTTACATGCCAGAAATAAAATACTATTGAATCAGAAAGTTGAGGTAAAGTGTATTTTAAGAAAAAGAAGAAAAAACAAGCACAGAAATTCCTAGGAAAGTAAACTCATGTTTCTCAAGCTATCAGAGTCTAATTCTTATTATAGCAGCATTCTACAGTAGCACCTAGATGTCCCACCTGAGATTTGGACCTCATTCTGCCATGTGCTGCATGAAAACATGGTGAATAAACAGTCCCTTCTCTTAAGGCTTTAAAATCTATATAAAACCAATACAATAGAAAGTACTCAGGGAAAATGCATTTATATAGAGATTTCCTGCTCTTAGTTTAGGCAATATAGTTGACGTAATTTCTGATGTATCTCAAGACCACCACCACCTCTTTTGCCAGTAGTCACAAGTCAGGAAGGAAACCAACATCAAAAGAAGGTGCAAAGATTGCATCAGAAATGACACTCAAGTCAGGAGCAAGGTGAGGGTTAAAACAAAGACCTCACCAGTTCCATAAAGAATACCCCATTATCCATCCTCCCCACAGATTCTGCTACCTTTGCTCAGAACAAATGAGATTGTACTTTGCCAATGCAAAGCTGATTTGTATGGGACTGTTAACATAATACACTATTGAGCAGTGGTATAAAGATGGAAGAATCTGTCCAGCCTGTGTTGTCACACAGCTGTTGTTCTGAGCCTCATCTTTCTCTGTTGTCCTCAGCCTTGATATTCATTCAAACTTTTGATAAAATACCAGCACTGAGACATGAGTGATTTGTCATCTTTATACCCTGTAAATGCAGCATAAAAATAAGTTAGACTGATTGAGATTACACTGTTGAGGCAAAACAAAATAGGGATCAAATCCAAACTGACAGCTACATGAATTTTATTAGTTTGAAGAGAAAAATTTATGAAAAAACTCTAATCCAAAAACCAATAAAGCACTTTGCCAAATATGATGTTATCTGCGACTCGTCATATTAAAAAAAGTTCTATTAAATCCCCCACTTTCAAGTTCAGCATCAAAACCACTCAGTTTAAATGATATTTCTGTCATTTTTTTTCTTAACCTTCATAAAAAATTTACTATACCATGCTTAGAATTACTTGAATAATACATATCTTGTTTTAAATTCAAGTTTTTACATGCACTTGTAAAATGCTATTTGATTTGATTTTTCCTCCCACACCTTAAGCAAAATATGTGACAATTTTGTTTTCTCTTGGGTAGCATGTATACGAGCTAATCCATTCCTCTGGGATTTTCAATTGCCAGCTAATCCAAAGCTATTTCTTTCAGAATTGCATGCGATGAAGTTAATGGACTCAAGGGGCTTTTTTTTTTCCTCCAGTGTGTGTGTAGGGTTTTTTTGGTTTGGGTGTTTCGTTTTGTTTTTTTTAAATAAAAAGGTCCATAACATATTTTCTCTTTTCTAAACCTCAGACAAAAAAATTAAATTACAAGTCCACAGCAGCATGACTAGCAACCTCCACTACCATAAAGATTCTGGTCTTGCAAGTTGACATGCTAATAGATCCCTGTTCTTTTTCAGAGCCTCTTTGCTTCTATCAGGGTTTCATGCGAGTCCAATGAAATTTACCATGTATTTTATAGAGGTATAAAACTTATTGTTAAATTAAAAGAAAAAATCTCCCAATTACATATGTATCACTGCTACTTTGCTCCTACCACTACCTCACCCTCTCCTTTTCTTATATGGACTTGTTCTCAGAAAAAAGTTCACCTTAGCTTTGCCTCTTTCCAAGAATTTTACATCTAACTAAAACCTAGAATTGATTCTGGTTCTGATATGCTTGACTCAGTGGGTTTTTGAGAAATAATAGAGTTTCGATCCCCATATTGGACAGCTGGTATCAGTGATGGCCCTGGTTCTAAACAGTGAAGTAGGTTACAGCCTTTTGATGCCCAAAATATCACAAGGTCAAAACAATCTGGGGGAGAGGGAGGGGAAGTCTCTCATCTCTACTTGAAGCAGTTCTGTTCAATTCCTTAACTCTTAATGAACCCCACAGAAAAATGTGAGCATACAAATGTGTTCTGACTGATTAAACAGAGGATATCCCAAGAGCAGCTAATTTAATATTAGATCAAATGAACTGGAGTTGAAATTACCATGTTTTTGTTGACTATTTTAACATATTCAGGAAAGGCATGGGGATCTTTACATATTTCTGAGTCTCTTTGTAGTATCATTCTTCATATGTTATACCAGTCAGTGTGGAATACAAGGATTTGAAGGGATGAGGGAATGGGAGAAGTTGTGGAGTGGATTACTGATGTACCCCTGAGAAGTTTATTAAAGCAATAAAAGAAAAATCCTATCATAATTCATTTTCTATTTTTTTTTCTGCACTGTTAAACTGTGGGAACCTCTAACAATAAAGCTATCTAGATGACGTTGCTTTCGTAAGAATTAGTATCTCAGCTTAAAGTACAATCGAATTGTCAGAGAAGCCACAGTGCTCTTCCCCCTCCTCATTCCCTATGTGATATTCGATTAATACAAACCTTGTCCAAGACCTGCAGGAATACTTTCTGGCAAATTTCTGGCAAATGAAGAAATCATTACAAGAAAATGCACTCTACTTTTCAGCTTAGCTCTGTTTTTTCTTTCAGAGCAGTAGCAGTGCTTCCTCATGTTAGTTAGGCCCAAAGATTTTTTTATAGCAAGATGGGAGAGATCATGAAGTATTTTATTAAAAATTTGACAGTCAACAGTGCTTGGGGTGTACTTCAATGGTACAACTAGCCTGTGTGCTGAGCCACCCCAGTTCACTTCAACAACTTTATTTCCAGTCCAGGTTTAGAGCATCTCATCAAGTGCCTATGGCTTTGGATGTAAGCTAGAAATATGTGGTTTCAGTTTAATTCTGGCTGGAACCCAACCATTTCACAGCAGGCCATGCTCGTTTCTCCTACATCTCTTCCTAAATTGATAAACAAAATTCTTCTATGTTTTACTAAGAAAAAAAATCCTAAATCCATGGACTATGGTTCCAGGAGAACAGAAATAATGAGGACCAAACAGCACAGTTATTGTTTTAGTCTGAGTGCCCTCACAAGATCTCAGAGTCATCCAAGACTAACACAGCAAATGAGTGTTATGCATGGATGCAGTGGAACTGTGGCTGGAGGTAATCAAAATGGATTTTTTTTTTATTTTAATGTGTGTTTTAAGCAACTGAAAAGAGCAGAGATATATTTACTTCTAGCTTTTTTTCTAGAAGATTGAAAGATGATGGCCTAAAATTCTATGATGCAGTGGTGGTTCAAGGTTCAAGGAAAAGAACAACATCTGCAGAATAACTAGGGAGACTGGACTTATTTTGCTAGATAGCAAAAAACCAATTCCAGTAAAAGTGAGATCTGTGGAGGACAGCCATGAATCTGTTGACAGACTAGTTCTCATCATAGTCACACCAGCAAAGACAGACATTCCCAAAACTGCTTCTCAAAAACTACACAGGTTTATCCATCACCATGCTACCAGGAAAAGGAAGGTGAGCTGTCAACCAGATCAGAGATGGTTAGTTGCTTTTGCTCAGAGACAAGCAATCAGTAAACTCAAAGTAGCTGGCAGAAGATGCAGTGGAAAGAAGCATTTCGGTTTTAGGTCTTCCCATCACCAGTCATGAGCCAACACACAGAAGAATTGCTGAGGAGAAAGAGGACAGTGAATTGAGGCACCTGGCAGACATGTCTGTCTTTGCACACTGTTAGAAGAAAGGACAACTACACCTGAATAGCAAGTGTGATAATATATTCCTCTAATTTAAAAAGCAACAAAGAGAATAAGAAAAAAAAAATCATATGCAACGATAGAAAAACTTTTTCAAATGCAATTGAAACAGAAAGGGAAAATTTCAGGAACTGGTAAGAAGCCTACACCAAATACAGCTGATTTTTGAGAACACAGTGTGAGAGAGCATTGAGGTTACATGAGAGACCTGCAGTGCTGGAGACCAGTTACGTACTGAGGTACAGAGATAATTTAGGAAAATAAATAAATAATAATTAAAAAGATAAATAAATGTAATGACAAACTGTACTAAAAAAAGGTCTGAGGTTATGACTTCAGAATTATGAAGCATTACAAAGCAAACGGCTCTAGACAGGCCTATGAGTTGTAAAACAGTTGAAAAGTTTATTGTAGACGGTTGAGGGCCAAATACTCAAAGAAAGAACACGCAATCTTTGGCATGACAGAAACATCAGCCTAAAAAGACATCTTCCTTCTAGTGTTAATCCAATTTCACCACACATCGTCAGGGTGCACTGCAACCCACAAACTCACAGCAAACAAACTTACATCGCTGTATGGGTGTGGGAGGAACAACCAACAACCATAAATAATATTGGAACAGTCATGGTCGAGTTTTGTTTGCTCTGGTTGTAACATGGAGCAACATCTTCCACTATTTGTGCCTTCGCCACAGCTCACTGAAATCACAGGAAGGATTACCACTATTTCACTGTGTTTGGTGTTCATCGCTACGTGAATCTTAAACCATTAACATTACCTCAGATGTAAAGTATTACCTAAAAACATAGTTGAAAGAGATTTTTTCA
>VYZW01046247.1:18256-36365 GCA_013401315.1 Balaeniceps rex
TTTTTGCCAATTAGGCATATAAAAAGTATCAAACACCATATGCCTTTGAACTTAGCTGGGGCATGTACTTGCTATTGTTAATACAAAGATTAGCAGTAGTACCACCATCTTCTATATGCACCTGTTAATTGGCTGCTTACCTCATCTGCAAGCAAAGTCCTAACTCCATTCATCACATGTTCAGCTAAGACCAGAGCTCTTTAACCACTCCTGACACTTTAAATCAACCTCCAAATATACTGGGAGACTTCCTCTGCTGCACCTCCTCATCCTACAAAACCACAGCGTCNCTTTTTTTAAATAAAAAATGAATATGTTTTAGGGCACTGCAGGTGGGATCCAAATGTGAGAACTTGTATGACAGCATCACTGGGTTTTGTAAATACCGCATTATTTTTCATGTGTACCAGAAAACCAGAACCACCACCTTACCCCAATTGTTCCCAAATCTAAAACCTTCTTCAAATCACATTTGCAGAAAGATGTTCCATGGCCAAAAAGTGCAATAGGATAAAGGCATCATACAGATTTAGTGCAAATTTATTTGGGAAGATATTTTATTCTCCCCTTCATGATTACAGAGTCTGTGTTTAGGGATTGGTCTTGTGCTTAGCATGCCAAGTGTTTATGCAATTCGTCTTCCACGCTCCTGCTCTGATGTGTCCTCGTGGGATGCTGGAAACTTGTCCAGAGTGGAGGGGTGTTGGACAGCCTGTGAGTCTGAGCTTTGTCCTTTTGTATTATCTTTGTTATCTAGACATGCTACTTGGAGATTTAGGCAATTCACCTTTTAGAAATTTCTGACGAGTGGTTCATATTTTCTCGACAACAATCCCTTCAAGCAAACCCCTTTCTAAATGTTGGCTTTGACCTCTGTAATTCCTGATACCACTAAAGTATTTCCCTTTCTGCACCTCAACTTGTCCCTTTTTGGGCCGAGGCTGCATAGGTAGGAAAACTAGTGCCATATGTATAAGCACGTTCAGCAAAAAATGCTAATAATCCCACACCACTGGACAGTGATTTGTCTTTTTGGTTTCTTTTTGGTGAGGCCCTGGGGAATTTGCATAAATCAAGAGACAGGTAGGCATAAAACGGTGACGAATGGCTCCCTTGGCTTGAACGCTAAGCAGCAGCTCCAGCTTGAGTGACAAACCAAGGGTATTAAAGCGATACTTATACAACAGTAAGATATGTCTTCTCAGGGTGCTTCTTCAGCACTGTCAATTATCTCTGTTAATGATGTGTTTGCAGTGGAGCTTGCTGGACTTCTTGGATCCAGCTCAGCCCAACCACAGCACCACCAGCGTCAGTGGAACTCTGCCCATCTAAATGAAGCCAGAGTTTTTTTGCACCGTGATTTACAGCATGTGCTGCTTGGACGAAAGAGAATTGCAGTTGTATGCTGGCTTTTAAAAATATTTTCACTCTTGAAAGAAGCCTGATTGACAAAGAATATGAGCCATTGAATTATAACGCACCAGATTTTACTAAGAACACTCTAAATATGCAAATTTATGGGAGGGGAAGCAATATTCTTACTCCTATTTAGGATGGGTTTGATAGACAGAAATAATTCTCTTGTCACTTGTTACAGAGAAGAATTATTAATTTTGCTTTGTCTGTAGAAAGGCAAAAGCCAGCAATCATGTTACAAAGTAGGTTGCATAAATTGGTTGACTTTCAATGCCTCTTTCCCCATCACATCTTAGGAAGAAGAAAAGATTTCTTAATGGTGCCAGGTTCCATTAGAAGAGTAGCGCAACATAGTTTTATTGACGCATACCATGTCTTAGGAAAATAACAGGCAAACTCCCTGACCATTCAATTACCATATAAATAAGAATGCACATATCTCCCCTCATATCAGCATCTTGCTTTTTTTGTTGTTGACGAAAATATGTTAATGGGTAAAAGCAGCTTTTCATTTGAATAATGACTTAATGCTTCTGTGAATTTCAGATGGCGGATTAAGCCCTTTCTTTAAAAGTTTGCAATTTCCCTATAGTTCACCAGCTGCCTTTGCTCAAGGAAAAAAAAAGGCAAATGGGAGACTTCAAACCTCAGCACCTGCTAGGGTGCTGCTGTGGTTTATAAATCTGTTTAGGGAAATGAAGCATGCAAGTCCTCTGCTGCCTTTTGTTCAGAAGACTATCTTTGATGGGAGGGAGGAAAAAGCCCAGTGGTGTGTGTTTTATGGTGTAGACCCATTTTCTTTTTTGTGCCTTGCCAGGTGGAGGTGATCCTTTGTAGGTACACACTTCAGGTTTACAAGATCACCAGGGAAAGAAGCAGCACTACTTTCTTTTGACTTGACCATAGGAGAGGCACCAGATCTGAATCAAAATTAATTATGTGCAGGGCACTAACGTTAACTGTTCAAGCAGGTAATTATTTACGGGGAAATGGTACTAGCTGTGGTAGTTGCATGTGATGTCTCCTGCATTCTGCACTGCAGGCTTTCCTGCTGCCAGAAGTTTCATTGTCTCTTCATTTTTCAGTGGTAGGAGGATGGAAAACCCATTTGCTTGATAGTCAGTGGATCCCAAACAGCAACTGTCCCATTTTCACTTACTCTTTCCCATACTTTGGACACCAGACATCAAACTCGCTTCAATCCAGCTAAAAAATCAGTAACGCTCCAGTAAAAATGACAGAAAGGGTGGGCAGCAGCGCATAAACCAACCATGAGACATGTGTCCGGTAGTATATAAAGATGTGGTTCAACGGCCAGCCTCTAGGCCCTTCTCTATTTCTGAAGGAAAACTTCAAGTTCAAACAGGTATTGCAGTTCAAATCACTTTCCTATTTTAGGAAGAAAAATAAAGGCAATACCATGCTCCCAACATCTCATTTCTGAAATAATTTGGATTTGAACACTGACTGTTTGTTTAATAGGAGTTTTGAGCNGCACCCCAACCTGTAGTTATATGCTGTGATATACAGAAGCACAGGGTTCTGTGAGTGGTGGTTACTAGACTAAACTCGCTGTTAAAATCACAGTTCTGAATCAGCTGTTAAAAAAAAAAAAAGCTTCCACTGGATGGAAGGCTCTTCTTTCTGCTTTTTCCTCATCTCTTCCCCCTACTCACTGAGTCTCGGACCTGAAAGCCACTGTGCTTTGATTGTACCCCCATGTCACTTGGAAAAGCACTTATGTTGCATTGGCAATTCACTCTGCAAGAGCCGTCTTCTAGGTCTGATTTTCAAAAGGTGTACTTAGCACACCTGTCTGAAAAATCCAAACTGTTAATTATTAGCTCCAAATGATATATATGTTCAGGCTGAAAGCAGAAAAAGCATCACACTTTTCACAATAGTGATTTGTTTCTCCCAGGTGAATTCCTCAAAGTATCTATGTCTTTCCCTTTCACTGTGGAATAAGAATCTATGTCCATTTGTCTTGCTGGAGAGGAAAATAATCTACGTTGTACTATACACTTGGAATGGTGCAGATAAAGGAATGTGTAAATAGATAACCTTTGCTTGTATTTGCTGCCAGAAACCTTTGTGTTTCTCTCTTAAGGTTCAATATCACAATAGTTGTGCTATAACAAAAGGACCTGTTTCATTAGTGTAGAAGAGGCTCTGCTGGTTAGTGGAGTAAGATTTAGCTTAACCATCTTCATCAAATAGAAAAAAAATTAAGTAGGATTCAAGCAAGCATGACACTGATACAGAAAAAAAATCATATTCAAAAAATCCAGTTTAAATTCTCTTTACAAACCTTCTGTATTTTTGGACCATTAATAGTGCACTTGGATTCCTAATTTCATACATCCATTTTGAAAAGCAAAACACGATACTCCATAATAGTGTACAGAGAAGTTTCAGCATAATAGATAGAAGTCAACAGAAGCCATATGGAACATGAATAGGATTGCCTTGCTTTGTTGCCCATTATTGTCTTGGTCTAGTTCCATATGGTGATTGAGCTCTGTTTACATGACTTTGATGTGTAGGCATCTATGTTATTGGAGCTGTTAACCAATTAATAAAAATCTACTGCCATATGTGCTGATTCTACAGTTTGCTGTTTTATTTGCATTGGAAACTGATTTGGGAAGAACTCTGTTCTCATTTCTGTTCTGATGATAATAGTGTCCTTTTATACCGAGATGGCACTCACAGTCACACTTCTAAGTTGTGCTTATCGAGAGGGAGCTCTTGACGCAAACTTATGCAAAGCTTTGGTAGAAATTCAGATCCAAGCAGTTCATGATCTGAAACAAACCAGTTCTTTTCAGTCCATAACTTGGGAACAAACTTGGATTAATGCATGTCAGAAAGCAAAGTTTAAGTTGTCACCTTATGTGTAATTCAGGTAGATGCTAAAGATGAGGTAGAAAGAAACTCATGAACAGGTTTCTGGACAGGCACTGATGAAAATGATGAAAAAAACCTTGACTTTGAGATTATTCATCAGTTGTTAAAAAATTCAGAAAGGGGTTTGAATTTCACACTTTGGTTGAAGACCAGATCTTTTATGGATTCCATAAAAATCTTCATGAGGGACAGGTGTTGTAATGTCTTCCCTCTAGAAAGCGTGCGACTTTTTTGACACATCTGGTATGCATTGAGAGGCACAGCCTTGGTTGGGTGGACCACTGCCTGGGGCCAGTGTGCTTCTTTCTGAAGTCTGTGGTTGTGGAAGGTATTTCTCAGAAAAATCCATACCTGTAATCTTTCTCCATGGATCCTTAATTATCTCTGCCCTCCAGGAATTACAAGCCAGGCTCACTTTGCTTTTTGTTTACATTATCTACTAAAGCAACAAATGTATTTGTACAGCAGTGCTTCAGTAGTACTTCTGGGTCATACCACACTACTCTTGCAGTTACTCTATGCCTCATAACAAGCTTGTTCGAAATGAGAGTATGGATGATTTGCCAGAGTAAATTGTTTTGCTGCTAAATTCAATGACACTAACCCAGCAAATGAGGATTTGGCCCATATCAGCATTTATTTCCTTTATAAGGGAATGACTTTGAAAAGAGCCTGTGGATTCACAGGACTGCTATTACCATAGCTCACTAATGATAATTACTGTGGAATTTCCTGTTTGAGGAAATCCAACTGTGAGTTCATAAACATGTGTGAAAGCAAACAGAGAGGAAAAGCAAAATTCAAACATCTCTTCGAGTCCCTTAAATCTTGCTTTTGATTTGCAGCTTTCCTTTGGCGTTCAATTCTATTTTGCAGCAATGAAAGGCTCTGACAAGTTGCCTGAATGGGGGAAGTATTAAAGAAACAAAACCAGAAACCAAGCAATTCTTTCTTATTGATGTATATTATTTTTTACTCTAAGTGTTGTAACAGGAATTTCTTCTTGCCTTTTAAATTAATGTTTTTGCTTTATTGTCCATACAGTAGTACTGCACTGCCATTTTAGAAATTACAGACGCATTGAAAGAATACTGGAGGTTCCACTGAATCTATGTTATTTATGTTGCATTCATTGTGGTAACTGATACATTACACATCATAAATAAAAAGACACGGTGCCCCATATTTTGCGTTAGAGGGCTCTCATTTGCAACTTTCTCTAAAGCAAATTTTAATAATAGTGAATTATGTTCCTTAAGTGAACCTGTATATAAATTACAGATTTAGAGATGACAAATAGCATACATTTGGTTCTTGTTCACATGAAATGAAAGGCTAGAATATATACATGTGGTAGAGTCAAATCGGGTACACTCTCCTATATAGTACTCTCTTATTTTGAACAAAAGAAGGTTGCATGACTTACTAAGCTTAGCCTGCTGAGATGTCACAGCCTTACCTGAAAACATAACCTTGCTGTTTCTGTTGATCTTTCCTCCAGTTTGCATAAGGTCAGCTGGCCTCAGTATTGAGTCTTATCTTAGAGACCCACCGTGCAAACCTAATGCACCTTGAGAGAAAACAGAGGTGATATTTTACCAAGTAAAAATCTGCAGCCTGATGTTACTCCACTATTTTATCAGTAAAACTTGCTTTCTGTGACCAAAGCCTAGTCTATACTTAGCTTTAGATCCTACCTACAGAATATTGATCATTTACCAGCACAGTTAAAATAACATAAGTGGTATACACCTCGCACAGGCATTCTGCCAACAGGAGGTGATGAACAGCTGAGTTAGCACCGAAGTCTTCCAGTGACGATCCTACAGTCCTTACAGTCATCACTGCTCTGATTTGAATTTTGCTGCTCAGAAGACCTCAGTGACTGGAAGCTCCCCTCTTCCAAATTTCTAGATAATCTGCTTTTACAAACTGAGCTCAGTGCCATAGGCTGGGATCCATGTAAAGCATCGCTAAACCACATGCTTATTCAGACATGTGAAAGGACATAGAGGGGCTGAAATACAATAGGGGAGAGTTTCATGCTGGGTGAAGGATATGGAAGTATGGCAGTCCAGCCAAAAATCTGGACTTGCCTTCTCCCCCCCCATTTGTGCTACCGCTCTGAGGAATTAAATGTCGCTCTCAGCGAGGACCTCACCGTGGTCTTCACCACCTGGAAGAAAGCACCCTGGAGTCTTGTATCAATTGGGAGATAATTAAGAAAGTGTCAAAGTCCATGGAAAGAGATCTCTTTTAAGACCAAACTAACGCTAGAGAAAAAGCTCTCTTCGGGTTCTGTAGGACAAACTTAACACTTCATTTACCCATGAGCTTCACTTCTACATCTCATTTTGAGGTGGCATTTGGCTACAATTGGAGACAAGCAAAATGATTTTGTTTTAAAGTAATAAGGTTTATTCTAAATCCATTCACTGGACATGTTGATAAAGAGGAAAGTAGAAGCAGTGTTCTTCAACTGTTCTTTTTGGGTTGCAGACAAAATACTAATACAATAAAAATACAAACATAAAGAAATGCATTTGAAACAGAAAAGAGGTATATGCAAAGCAATGCCAGTACATAAAATCTCAAAGGCATGACTGTAAGTAAATCCAGGAACTAGGCAATCTGAACGCGCCGTTTTGCGGAAAAAACCTGTGAGGCAGGCTTTGAAGTAAAAAAATATAACATTCGGGTTTTTCAGCCTGAGGGGTTAGTCTAAAATCAACCACAGGCATGCTGTGCCTTAATTTCAGGTCAGACCTAGTGGCCACAGCAGCCAAGGAAAAACACTGCAAAGTCTAGAGACTTTTGTGTGGGACTTGTACTTGGTGAGAAAACGGACTGATCCAAGCAACTACAGGCTCTTTTATCTGACCTCATTAGTACACAAAGCTTTAGAACAAATACTGAAGGAAAAACTAATTAAAGATGTGGAGGTATATGAAAAACTAGTTAAAATGCAGCAGGACTTCACCAAAGATGGAATATACCAGACTAAGCCAGTATCTTTGTCTGATAAATCATTTTCTCAAACAATGCAAATACAGTAGATCAAATCTATCTGGACTTCAATAAAACATTTGAGAGGATGCCATGCGAGAAAATATTAATTAAGATTGAGAGATGCGAATGAATGTAAGAAATGAAAAGTAAGGACAATAGCGTGTGCTGAAAGGAAAACTCTAGATGGAAGGGGGTTACTAATGCAGTTCCATAGGGACTGATCTCAGAACTAATCTTAGTTAAAATTTTATTTAGTGACCTTGGCACAAAAAACATGAGTGTGCTAATGAAATTTGCTGGTGACATAAACCCAAGACCTGCTGTTACAACAGAAAAGGATTGGAATACCCTATGGAAAGAATTGGATGAGTGTGCAGGCAGAAGAAAGAGAAATGACATGCAATTTAATAGTAGAAATACAAAGTTGTGCACTTAGCAGAGATTCCTATTAATTTTAGTAAAGTGGGGTGAGGAGGAGGCTTCTCCAGATGGACAGAAGAAAGAAAAGATATTGCATGATCACTCAGAAGCAGGAGTGAGTCCACAGTGAGCCAATTTCTGTTTGGAAAAGGCAGCGCGAGGGGCACACCATGCAGGCAAAGCTGTAAGGGCAGTTGTACCCGGTCAGACCCCATGTCCCATAGTCCCCCTTTCTGACAGTGGCCACCAGCAGAAGCCAAGGAAGGTGAGTCTGGCAGGATTTTCCTGGAGCAGTGGAAGCATCCGGCAATTTGTGACTCAGTGAGGCGGTGTCCTTTTTTTCCCCCACCCTTGATTTATCTCAGCTTATTTCCCACTCTTTTACTGGCAATGACAACTTCCTAGCATGAGTTTGAGGGAGTATAAAGAAAATGTCAGGATCACGGTGAAACTGTGGGACAAAAGATCAACCTGGAGTCTTTTGTTAGGACACTGGTGGTACTTTGGACCTCTCCTAACTGCATGAGGACACGGGTAGACCTAGGGGAGCTACTGGTGTCACACGCTTGTAAGGTGCATGAAAAGGATAAATGTCAGTCATACAGACTGGAAAATTACGCTGGGCAGATATTGCCTGTTCACTCCCTGGGCAGACGGAGCAATGCCACCAAACCTTTGCCGTGTAGAACCCACCAGCACACGTGTGCCTTACAGCGAAGGGCCACACCTGACTCCTCTGCATCACTCGAATGAATTACAAAGGGTGGGTCCCCCCCCGGGACTTTTTGTCAATGTGCTCCCCACTGTAGTCAGATGGCGATGCTCGAAAACTTGATAACTAATTTATTTTTCCTCCTAAACAACAAAGAGTCAGTAAAAAGAGATTAATTTCCGCATCTTGCTTTTGCATCTGGTGTTGTTTCCCCACTTCAGCCACCCCGCAGCGGGGTGGGCGCTGGGCCCTGAGCCCGGGCAGCGCCGCCCCAGCCCCGCGCCCCGCGGCCGGCTCTCTCCTCCTCCTGCCGCAAACCACCCGCGGGAAACGAAACCGAAAGGCCGGGGCCGTGCTGTGTCTCCGACACCCGGCGGCATTTGCTCTAAAAGCTGCACCCCCGCCCCCTCCACCTCTGTGAGAGGAGGGCGGCTGGGCGGCCCGAACCCCCAGCGCACCCCCCGGCCAGCCCGGGGCCGACGACCAGAGCCCCGCTTCGTCTCCCCTGAGGAGCCCCTTCCGCCCCTCGGCCCCCCACGCCGCCTCCGTTTCGGTCAGCGGCGCCCGGTACCGGCCCGCCCGGGGCCTGAGGCGAGAGCAGCCACAGCGCGGCCCAACAGCCGCCCCCACGCTCCGCTGCCTCCCCCAAGGGGCCAGAGGCGCCCGCCGTGCCCCGGGCCCTGGCCTCGCCCCTCCTCCGGCCGCCCGCAGGTGAGTCCGGCCCCCCGCCGGCCCTGGGGCGGTGCTGCCGCGGCCCGCCCGTCTCGTCTCGTCTCGGCTGGGAGAAGCACCTGTGGTGCCTGCGAGCCCCCGCCGCCGCTAGGTACGTGAGGCCGGCCCGGCCCGTCTTCCCGCCCCGGGGAGTGCGGAGGGGCCCAGGCTCGTGTGTCCCCGGGGGCCCGCGGCGGTTTCCCCCGGGGCGGCAGCGGTGCCCTCCCGGTGAGGGAAGGTAAAAGTGGCTGGGGCTTCCCGGGGGGAGAGGTGGGTGAGAAACTCGCTGCCGGGAGGGGTTTCGGGGGCGGCGGGGAAGCGCGGCCCGGGCTCGGGGCGCCGGGCGGGACCCCCCCGAGGGCTCTGCCAGAGAGCGCCTGGGAGATGTGTGTAGGTGTATATAGGTGTTTGTCAAACCACCTCTTTGTGCTTCTCTTTGTAACAACCTGTTGTGCTGCCCTTTGGATGACAGGTGCCCCTGTCTAAAGGCGAAGCAGACAGTTGGGCGATCTGGGATTTCATCCCCATTTTGCTCCATGGGGTAGCGGCTGTACCAGGCTCGCCCCGCGGAGGGTACCCGGGCAGGCCGGGGTCGGGCAGGCTTTCGGTGTATCCTTTCTGCGGGACGCTTTCATTTTTACTGTTTCCCATGATAATACAATTCAAAGGTCGTAATGAGAGACAGGTTTGTACTGTAACAGGTATTACATGAGGCTGTTATTTTACACCAGTGCTTAACACCTCGGTCTGAGAACTGAGTCTTATGGTTATTTGCGCAAGGATAGTACTCAATGAATAGGATTCTGTACACTGAGAATATGTGAGATAGTTTGCCGGGTTTGATGGTAGGCAGGTGAATTTCCGCTCTTGTGGCCATCTCCACCGATTCCATGGGAGAACTTCATAGGATAAAAAGTTTCTGCATGTGAGTCCTGTTGCAGAATTGGAGCTTGCATCACTATAAAAACCTCACAAGAAACACAGAAAATGGGGTAAAGATTACAGTAAACATGTGATTGAGATTCGACACTATAACTGTAAACCATAAAATATCTTTTAAAGAACACCTCTAGCTGTATATTGATATGTTGTGCTTTTAGGATTTTCTTTCTTCATCTTTGTTACTAGTCCTTTGAAAATGAATTCCTCGTCACCCCCATTATAATAGATATATATATTATTAGTTCACTTTACAGCACTCTTTCTGTGTGCGTTGCATCATATTTTTGGCACGTGGTTAAAATCTGTATCGGTGTGCACGTGCACAGGGGGCTGAATTCGTGTTGTATGTGAAACTTTAATTCTGACCTTTCCAGATGTATGAGTGATGACCTCGTTATTTTATAGTAAGTTTGCCAGGCAGAAGGTGGCAGGAGGTTTAGTTAAGGCCGATTTAA
The DNA here is from genome assembly GCA_013401315.1 of Balaeniceps rex. NCBI lineage: Eukaryota > Metazoa > Chordata > Aves > Pelecaniformes > Balaenicipitidae > Balaeniceps > Balaeniceps rex. The sequence goes on from VYZW01046247.1 coordinate 28,832, forward strand.
CTTNTCGTTCCCTGCCATTAGCATTCCTGCAATTCCTCCCTAGCAGCCCCCCTTCCAAACACACCCTGGTAGAAGTCCACCAAAACCCTTTAGGGCAGACAAAAGAGGTTCTTTTCCTCTCTTCCTACCCTTGCACGGCAGATAAGCAGCTTGCCTGAAATGTAAGGGAAAGGCCCATTCCCGATTAGATGCCTTTTCACTTCCCGCAAGGGGAACCGAGTGCAGAACCGGGAGTTTCCTGTCCTTGATGCTGTATGTTGTATTGATGACCTTGTTGGGGTTTTGGCTCCCCCCCCCCCTTAACACAGGTGAGCTGTTGGCCTGTTACTCGGTCCCTGAGCCAAATGATCATTGAACTGTCTTTCACTTCCACAAGTCCAACCTAGGTAGCTGGATGCAGGAGTAAAGCTCCTCGTGGAGCAGTAGTCAAGACCATTGAAGGCAGAAGCCTTGCTTCTGACACAAAAGCCCCTTCCAAGGAGGAGTGACCTCTGCTTTTGGGAGGTGTTTTGGCATCTAAGTGTGATTTTTGCCACTGACATGTTACAGACCTTCGGTATGCTGCCTAAAAGAGCATGCCATTTTAGCCTCAAATCTGGCAGTTTGCTGAGATGTCTCTGAATAGATCCAAGTCAGGCAGTGATGTTTCTGTAACCAAAGAAATTCTTTTTTAAAGGTGCTTTTACAAAAGTCACTTATTCCAGTGTCTTCAGACAAAAATACACAGTAATGCTAGGTGGAACTAACTTTAATATGTGAAATGAAACTGAGTTCCCTGTGTGGTTTTCTTCATTGTTAGAGCAGGAATTCAAAAAGTAAATAAACATGGGGAGATGTAAGCTGTATTTTTAAAGTTCTTCTGGATTGAATAAATGTTTAATAATAGTACTGCTAGGGAAATGTGTAAACAGTATTATTTGTACTCCCCTATGAACTCTTAAGCTTTTTTTTAAGAATATGGATGGAGCCATGAAGTCATTGTATTCTACGTGCTTATGTGGGTATTGGTTTTAAATTTAAGAGGGTTTTTTTCAGATAAATTGTTCAGAGTCAAAACAGTCCTTGCTGTAAAAGGTTTCTGTATAGTATAGCTGTAAGTGTTTATGCTGTGCTGACTGGGTTGGTTTAATTTTGAAATTCAGATACAACAGAACAGTCATTGTTTAATAGGCGTTGTGTTATTGAAACTGTAATTCCCATTTTTAAAATTACAAATGTTTCAATTTTTTAAATGAGATTTAACAGAATGTTATAACTCTAGGATAAGGATTGTCACCCTGCAGACCGTATAAACCACAGTCCAAGATGTTAACTGTGGCTAGGGATGTAGGATGCAGCTCTGGGAAGTGGGAATTAGGGGATCTAGGCAGGCTGCTGCTCAGGAATGGGTGGAGCAGCCAAGGCCTCCTGGGAGTGACTCCCCACCATGTCTACAGCTGGGGTTTCGGATTTCTTGCCAGCCTCCACACCATCATAACCCGCTGCCGGGCAAATGATACGGACCGACTGTGGACCGACTGTGGGAACCACGCATGACCTGCTTGTGAGTTACACGAGGCTGGAGTCACGCAGGTTGACCGCCTTTGCTTTTGAAGAAAAAAGAAATGACGTTTGTATGTGGCAGCTTTCCTGCACATCCCCCACTTCATTGGCCCAGCTGAGCTGCAGAAAAGAAGCAGCTATTTCATGTCCAGGAATGAAGAGGTCTGGTTAGGATTTATATTATATATTAAAAAAGCACATAATTTTTCATGAAAAAACAGGCTATGTAGACATTATCAGAATTTTAACAACAAAATAAATACAGAAAAAATACTTTGGAAAACATAAAATCATACTGGTTTTAACTGATATTTTTTTCCCCCAAAACCCATTAGAATATGTGGGTGAAAGTACCGATGAAGGGAAAGTTTGAGTCAGCAATATCTGAGACTGAAAAGGAATGAAAGTGCAGAGTAATTGTAAAAGTATTGCCAAAAGACCTTTATTTTAGCAACACTGCTGGATATTACGATAAGGCGGCACAGATTCTGTTGTACATATACACCATTCAAGCCTGACAGCTTAAAAACTGACAACTCAGCTGGTGCCTTTTCAAGGAGACAATTATCAAAAAAGCTTTCTTTGCCTCAAATGAGAGACTGGAGCTAGTATTACCAGCATACTGAAGAGTGGCTTAGTTGAACCATCAAATTTTCCGTGATCCTAACTAAAATAAGCTCTTTGTTACAAAATTTAAGGCATTTTAAAAAGAGAACTAAATATAATCATTGACTTACAATATCTGGTTTAAGAAACAAGAACATTTGAGGGAAGAAAAAATAAAGAAATTATTATTTCTTCTCTGCTTCTACTGGAAGTCTTATTTTGTTCATACTCACTGAATCTTTCATTCTTTAGTACTGAATTCACTTTATATGATATTGATGCAATCCATATTCTTTGAGATTTTTTCCTCTTTCTCCTGCTCACTCTGTCTTTTGGAGGCACAATCTTTGGTCTATGATGACAATAATTTTCATGGCATATGCAGACAATGACTGCAGGTGGGGAATAAGTAGCATGAGCTGACGAACATGTAAGAAATAACAATCCTCTGATCGTGCAAATATGGGATGCGATGGGTCAAACCACGCATTTGTAGGAAATTTTGAATCCTGTGAGTGCTGCCATTTACTACACCTGGGGCTGCAGGTGCCTCTGAGAATCAAGAACTACATGTCCAATGCCAGGCACTCAGCTCTGAATTCCAGCTGTTATTTGGGTTTTTCTGTAGACTGGTGGCTATACTAAGTTTTCTTTTATTCTCAAGCCAATCCTTTATATCAGGCTAGTCTCCATTTTCTTAATTCTTTGAAGAGCAAAGCACCTCTTCCCGCCCCCCCCCCAGATGTTTTTTGGGAAACCCAGATATGTATAGGTATTCCTTTAAGCTATTTTTTCATGCTTTTAAACTGTTCCAAAAGTAAGGATTGTATTTCTGTTTTCACCGTTCAGGGAGCATGGCAGATGTCAGTCAAGGGGAGCAAGCTAGGATTGGCTCTTCTGAGGGAACTGCTTTGTTCACGTTACTTACATGTTGTCTCTTGGCAAACTCATGGGTAGTCTTCAGTCATCCAAGAGAAAAGTTTTGTTTAATGACTTACAAAGTATCTCACTGGAAATTGTTGGCAGAGGCAAAAATGGATTCCAGATCATTAATGTTAGCTCTGAGACCATCCCTTCTCCTCTTCCCTGCGTGCAAGCCTTACCTCTATGACTACATCCACTACGTTACTTAACAAGAGGGAGAGACAATCATCTTTTCAGTAGAAACGGACAGTTCTTCTTCAGATCGTGCTCTCCTCTGCAGAAGCTGAAGTAGGAATTACATGGAAAGAAAAAATACTGTTCTGAGCCTGTAATTAAAAATATGTCTTTGCACACATGCACAGGGTCCTAAAAATCCCATTGTTGATGCAAACTCATCTCTGGCATTCCCGAAGGTTTGCGTGCTAGGCTTAGGAAGAGCATTGATATTCTTGTAACAAACTCTGTGGCTTTGTATCCATAAATAAGCTTTTAATTTTAAAAAACATAGTAATTCTATTCTAGGATATCATACTGACACCAGTGTAGGTCATCGTAAAGGCTGAATCTCAAGATTAGCTGTACGGACTTCTGTGTCTTGATGTGATGGAATAACTGATACCAATTGTAGGTTGCTGTTTCTGAGGCCAAGCAATGTAAGAGGATGTAACAGCTGATGTGCTGATAGGAAAAAAAATAGTGAGACAGAACAATCTTGGGTTTCATTTCAAGCTACATTAGTGGGCAGAGATTTTTCTGCTTATTATCCCCAGTTGGGACTCATTCAACTTCTCTCCTATCTCATATCTTCTTTCTTACCTTGTTCAAATCCCATTTCTTTCATTTACCCTTCTCAGTAACCCTTCCTGAACTCCCATTTTATTCACATGCTTCTTTCGAGGTTGGAAAATTTCAGCCCACAAATAAAGTTGTGAAGAACTGAAAATAGGGTCTCTGACTTGGAAGTTTCAGGTGATACCAACTAGGCTATGGTATCAATCCTGTCCACAGTAAAGAAAATTCCCAGCAGTGTAACTTCATTGCCTTTCAGCAATGTCTGCCTTAAGGGCTTTTTCTTTGATTTGTTCATTCTGAAGATATCTTTTATACTTTTTTACATTAATATAGTCTGGGAATATTTCTTTTAACTGTAAATTCTTAGCAAAGACTATAGCTGATATTGTGTGCTGTGCAGTGCTTGTGTTTCACTAGGTTTTTCTAACTTTGAAATTAAGTCTGCTGAAGACTTTGGGCTTCCTCTTCTACATGGCTCCCACAACCATCAGGGAATACACTGTCTTTGGCATGATGCTGCAGGGTCTTGGCAATAAAGCTGAACATCAGAGCTTCAAGAAGAAAATTCACCAGGAATTAGTTGTTCTGTGACATACAGTGATATTCTCTGACACAGTGACATATGGTGACAGCATAGCACAATGAAGGTAACATGTAACAAGTTACAACATATACCAAGTTTCTGCAGATAGACACTTTAAAACAAAACCTTAATTAAAAGGTAAAAATTAAACTAAAACTTAAACTCCTTACAGAGTTCTCGGGCATTTGCGTGGCCTCATGGTAGCCCTCAGTGGGGATTTTGCTGGCCATCGCAGGCTCACACTGATGAGCATGGGGAACTTGGGCTAGGTGCAAAAAGGGATGCACAGGAAAAAGTTACAAGGTTGTTTACAAGGAAATAAGTCTTCCGCCCCCCCCCCCACCAAGTCTCCAATGAAGAATCTCTGTAAATATCCACATCTTCTTAACACTATCCTGATATTGTATAACCTACACTACTCCTGTTTTGTTTGATGTTGCGCTCTCAAGCCTCTTGCTTTATGCACACACATATGCATGTCTACTAAAAATGTTCCACTGAGATGCCTACCAGCTAAAATGCTGTAGAGCCACCTCTATGTGAACATTAAAGAAAACCTATTCCATGTCATTTGTTAGACCACTGAATATAAGGCCTATAAATGCATGATAATGTGCACACTGAGAAACCAATGTATTGGATGCTACATCCTGAAATACTTCGTGGTATCTTGTATCACATAACTAAGAAGAACTAGAGAAGATTCAGAACATAAAGCTAGTGAGTCCATTTTTATTTTTAAGAAGGCATTGAATTATTATGGAAGAATGCATAACCTGCCATACAAGAAATTGGAAAGACTAAGGTGTTTCTGTTCACAGACTTTCCACATCCATCTTTACTGTTATGACTCAGTATTTTAATCTACCATGTGAGGCAGAAAAAAGTGCAAAAGTTATTTTGTTTGCTATATACATAATCTTTCATGTGTTTACACATATGAAATACATAAATAAATGAAAACAATTTAAAAAGTCAAGAGTTTTATGGGCTTTTTTTCTCTAAATTGCACTCTCCCTTCTCTTCTGGTAAATGTTACTAACAAAAGTCTGTAGTGTCATGAGAGCTTCCGCTTTTGGAAGCTGCTCCAAGCTTGAGAAGCCACTTGCTTGAAGCTTGAGTTTGAGGCTGAAATTCAGAAGTTTGGCATGTTCCCTACAAAGCTGGCTTTGAAAAAAGCCTGTGCACTAAGGGCTGATCTCTGTAGCTTCAGAGAATACTGACGCTCCTAGCAGCTCATTTATATCTAGCTTCAATAAGTGGTAGCACGGAAACCATGGTAGCTTTAGCTTTAAATCTCAGTTTGATGTAACTGTGCTCTTTTGCATGGATATAGCGCTTATTGTCGCCTATTGGATGAAATAGGAATGAAAAAGGTCACTTTTCTGAAAAATATTCTATTGGTTTAGGTTTACAGGGTTTGCACCCTGTGTTTTAGAAGTTGAGAACTGACAGCTTTAACCTACTTGTTGAATGTTAGCCAAGATTTTGTTCACGGTGGGATGCGAGGGAGTTCCCTGCTGAAGCTGGGTGCTGTGGGAGTGACTTGCCGCAGAAGGTGGATAATTCTCGAATTTCTCAGAAGAAAGTTTTTAGTATAAGCAATGATCCTATGTTTGGGAGGAAAATACCTGGCAACATAGGAGTGAGATCCTATTCCAACTTGGTCGAGGTCAGTGTGAGTTACGGTGGTGATTTCCTTGGGCACAGTATCTCACTCTGTGTATGCAAGAATGCCATTAAACCTGAAGGCAAGTTTTCATGTTAAACTCAGAAACCAGAAATAACCAGTGCCTGAAGTCTTAGTATCATCTTCCCTGCTCCAGTGTGTCTGCTGGGTCTTGTTTATTTGGCAATATTTTTTTGATCTTGACTAATGGTAGGAAAATTCTTTTGCGACAGTATTAGGGTAGCAGAGTAAGTTGCGGTTGTGTTTGCAGGTTTGTTTGCCTCTGCATCTGGACTTATTATACATGCTGTTTTGCTTGACAGAAAGATTAAGCAGACTTGACAAACTCACAATTGTAACCTTATCTTTGCAGTCAGAAGCCTACAAGTCAGGATAAAAGATATGTTATTAAGACTTGCAAAGGAAAATACTGCAGGAAAAATGAAAAGAAAAAAAAATTTTTCCTTGATTCAACAGCTGTCTTTAAGTAGAGCTTTGTTGTGGTTTAACCCCAGTCCGCAACTAAGCACCACACAGCTACTCGCCCCCACCCCTGCTGTGGGATGGGGGAGAGAATCGGGAAAAAAAAAAAGGAAAACCCATGGGTTGAGATAAAGACAGTTTAATAGGACAGCAGAGGAAGATAAAGTAATAATAATGATAAAAGAATATACAAACCAAGTGATGCACAATGCAATTGCTCACCGCCCTCTGACTGATGCCCAGCCTGTTCCTGAGCAGTGCTTGCCCCCTGGCCAATTCCCCCTAGTTTATATACTGAGCATGATATTGTCATAGGGTATGCAATATCCCTTTGGCCAATTCGGATCAGCTGTCCTGGCTGTGCCCCTTCCCAGATTCTTGTGCACCTGGCAGAGCATGGGAAGCTGAAAAGTCCTTGACTGGTGTAAGCCCTATTTAGCAACAACTAAAACATCAGTGTGTTATCAACATTGTTCTCATACTAAATCCAAAACACAGAACTATACCAGCTGGAAGGAAGAAAATTAACTCTATGCCAGCCAAAACCAGGGTAGTATCCACCCCTTATTCTATACCGTCTACGTCATGCCCAGGTCCTACACTTTCCAGTACATTCCAATTAATCACCACCACTTTTCCTGTCTTTTCTATTTTCTTTATACACACAGATATCATTCCCTTAGTCTATGGGCTGTCCCTCTAAAATGTCCCTTGAGTTCATTTAGTCCATGAATTTGGGTTCCATTTGTCATCACAGTCTTTCAGGGCAGGAGAGATGGTGTGCTGTGTTGGATTGTTGCATGCTGAAGCCAGTTCTGGTACCATCACTGCTGCACTTTGCTCGGTTTCATCAAAGTTCATTCTTCATTAATCTGGGTGATTCTTATTGTAATACTGTTGATATGGCATATAGCAACCATAGAAGTGATGACATA
>VYZW01046251.1:2387-33733 GCA_013401315.1 Balaeniceps rex
ACAAAATTGTAAACACTTGAGTTACCTAAAATTTGTCTGCCTTCTTCCATTATTAGGTTGTGCATAATTTAGAGACTGGACTGAATTTTCTATTCTGGGTATCTTCCAAAGGTTGGGTTTTTGGTGGGATATATTAGCTAAAAAGCACCAAATATTTCTGGCAAATTAAAATATGTTTTCCCTCTGTACGGATACAATAAGTTATTCAGCTGAAAAAACACCCAGCAATAAATACTTTAATGCCAGATCAGTTCACCAGCTTGAACCACTACTCGGTCCTGTAAAGGGTTATTGAAAGGGTAAGGTGCTATAAATGGTAACACTTCACCAATTTTGCTGTAAAAGACCACATTGCTTGAAACCACAATATAAGTATCCTCCAACACAGCTGCAGAGACAGAAAGGATATTCTCTGAAATTGTTCATCCCAACTGCTGGGATTGCTGTGGCATAAAGACTATATGCTCAACAGCTGGTAACGTGTCCTTTTGTGTACTATGCTTCTATTGCCATCACCTCACTGGTGAGGAAGAACTAGATAGATTAAGACTACGCAGAGAATGTGAAACAGATGGATCAACAGGATCAGGAGGTCTTAACATAAAAGGTCCAGGAGGATCTCAAAAGAGAAGACAGCTACAAGGAAAGCTCAGAAGACACAGAAATGGAAAGGACAGAGGCAGGGTGGAATGATATGGACAGGGTGAAAAGAACAAAAGAAAGCAGCAACTTAGTGGCAAAAATGGAAACAGAGTGAATGGGATGGAGAAATGGGTGAAGATAGCATGGCCAAGGAGCAAAAAAGGACAGGAACTGGAGAGGGGAGGTAAGAGCAAAAACAAAAAGCAAAAGACCTGTGCAGGAGGGTCTCTGCAATCATGACAGGACAGTCCCCTACAAATCACAGAACTGAACTCACACTTCCTGAATCTAAACATTCCCTGACAGTGTAGGCACACTTCCCCTCTCCAGTACCTGGTTCCTACAGGGGCAAACAGCCTGCTGTGTTCAGTCACTTCCCCAGCTCATGTGGTAGATAACCGCACTGTGAGCAACAGAACTTCAGCCCTTCTGAAAAATCCATGTTGAGGGAAAATCACTATAATTTTTCACATGCAATTTCTTTTTCTTCATTTTTTCTAATTGCATTAAAAGCTACATTAAAATTATATTTAAAAAGTCTTGAAGTCCAAAATTAGAAACTGTCCCTGTGAGTATAAATTCAGCCTGGTTATGTGCATCTAAACATTTTTTTAACACAGTGTAATTGCTGCCACACAGGCATATATTAGATAGATAATTATATACCACCAGTCACGACAGATAATCAGAACCACTGTATGTCTTTTCTTTCTGAAAACAAAGTTACCAACCCTTAAGAACTCGTACAACTTAGCTGGAGCCCCATGTTAAGGAAAGATATAAAAATAATAACTCCTGGATCTATCACTAATCAGATCCTGCATTTTTTTCTTTCATTCCTTTCCTTGCAGGATAAAATGCAAAGTCTATCTTTTCTTTTTAGCACATGACAAGTACTAAACTTACAAAGCTAGGCATAGGAAAACCTTGAGAGTTATCTTTAGTTGTTTGCTTCTTTTCCTTTTTTCTGGATATTGACTGGTATGATTTTGGCTATAACTGGGAACTCTAAGTATGCTATATTATTAAAAGGAGTATAAGCTCAAAATAGTTTCTTTAGATTACTGTAGCAATTTAAGCAATTAATGCAAAATTACAATAAGAGAAATAAAGATGCAAAGATGAGAAAAAACAAAGTTTTTTTCCCATCTCCGATCCCCCTCATCTGAATGGAAAGATAGTCACACTCTTGACATATTCTCCCTAGAGAGCATACGTAGATGACCACAAGCAGTGAGACATGGACTGAGTGGTCAGAGCAGGGTAATAAAAGCCAAGACTCCTAGATTCTTGACTACCTTGAATTTACCACGTGCTATAGTGATGGTGTGAGGTTTTATTAATGTTTAATACAAAGACAACAATTTCAATTTTGACTTCTTGTTTTTATAATGTAAAAAAATAATTACTTTAAAAAATCATTCTGGAATAAAAATCAAAGTGTTCCAGTCTAAAACTTTTGAAACAGAATGTTCTGATATTTTTAGAACGGAACATTTCAATTTCTCATTGACGTGTTCCCACAGAAAGTTTTAATTCTAACAAAACAGCACTTTCTGATGGAAAAATATGCTGTCAGAAAACTACTGACCAGGCCTGTTTCAGATCTGCTGCTGACGAGCTCTGCAAAACTACCAGTTTCTCCTATTGCTGGAATCGTGCTGGAGCGCTCTACCCAGCGCACCGCAGTGCTTAACAAGTACTTTTCTCCTTGGGCAGCAGATGGCAGGTTTTCTGCCCCAGGGCTTTTATGATCTCCAAATTAGGGTTTTGTGATTGCCAGGAAAGGTTTAGTAGGCTTAACACTAAGCGTTTCTTCTGGGTTAGTAACACTGTAGATAAAACCACCACATCTGTGCAATCTGTTTTAAATATTAAGCTCTATCAATAGAGCATAAAAAGTTTGCCAGGTACTTATTTGAGCAAGGTGTATAAATAATGCTCTAAACGTAATTTCATGGACATAATAAATAACAGCTCGTCCCGCACCAGAAAAATTGCATTCTTTCAGATACAGATAATCGGAACTAGGAGTCTGGGATATGAAAATGTGTCTGAATTAAACCTCTGTTCATGATACTGCTGAGATCCACAGCCATCTGATGGCCATTTTGCAGCTGTCTGGATTTTAATGTGCTCTCTCTCTTGTTCATTCCATCTGTGACAATGAGACAAAATATATATTTTAACTGACATATGAAAAACTCCTCAGCTTTACTATGCACGGCCTATTGGATTTTTCCTATAATTCAGACATGACCTTTTAATCACACTCAATTCCAATCATCCTCTAATGCTATGTTCACATAGCGTAACTAGCTATCGGAGAGAGATGTGCAAGCACCTGACAACAGAAAATGGGGAGAATTAATGATGAACACTGGCATTTGATAAGACGTAAGAACCCATTTCTTTTCTTGTTTTCTCAGGTCTCTCAGCCAGCAAGATAATTGCTCCCAATTTAGGAATATCAGCTCTGAGGATAAAATGGGTCTAAGTGGCTACACAATTAGAAATTACAACACTGCATGGCCACTGTCATACAGACAGAGCTGTACCAAACCCAATGTACAAATTCCTCAAATATTCTTAAAAAAACAATGGGGATAGATATTTTCAATTCTGTGGCCAGCTACTCACACACAACTCCTAATTCTGCTGTGTTTACAGGACCATATTAGTATAATTCAGCTTCCACAGTTTTAATTAAGCTTTAAGTGAAGTTAATTTGGTAAAAGGTAATTAATAACACAATGTTTCTACTGCATTATAAAATAAGAGGAAGGCTGCTTTAAGGAGGAAAGAGTGAAGGTTTTCCTACCTGGGTAAGGCATCTTGCTACAATGAATATAGCATTACTGCTGTTCCTGAACTGGTTTCAGTCTGCTGCTCAGTGGAAACCCAAACATAAGCTCCAAAGGAATAACTCCTATCAGTATGGAGTAACAGGGATTATAAACCTGATAGTGATTCTTTTTTCCTCTGCCATGAATAATGATAGTGCCGACCTGCGAGTTGAACATCAGCCATTAAACTACTGGTTTCACACAGCAAACTACTCACCTTGCTGTTTCAGTTCAAAGTGAGTCACAGAGAATCAGAATGCCCCACAGAATCCAGAGTCATGCCAAAGAAGTACATTTGTTTTAAAACTGAAGAGCCTGAACCCAAAATGTCTTTTATGAGAAGTCACTGTACGAATTCAGCGGATGACTCTCCACCTGGAGAACAAGTCTTACAAGGAGTGGCTGAGGGAACTGGGATTGTTTAGCCTGGAGAAGAGGAGGCTGAGGGGAGACCTTATCACTCTCTACAGCTACTTGAAAGGAGGTTGTAGTGAGGTGGGTGTTGGTCTCTTCTCCCAAGTAACAAGCCATAGGACAAGAGGAAATGGCCTCAAGTTGCGTCAGGGGAGGTTTAGATTGGATATTAGGAAAAATTTCTTTACTGAAAGAGTGGTCAAGCATTGGAACAGGCTGCCCAGGGAGGTGGTGGAGTCACCATCCCTGGAGGTATTCAAAAAACGTGTAGATGTGGCACTTCGGGACATGATATAGTAGGCATGGTGGCGTTGGGTTGACGGTTGGACTAGATGATCTCAGAGGTCTTTTCCAACCTTAATGATTCTATGATTCTGCCTTCCACTGGATGTACTTATTACAGGAGCTCTAACAGACCTCTTGGCTTGAAATGAAAAAATAACTGTGTAAGCAACAAACAAACAAAACAAATCTGATTAAGTATTCTCCTTTTCTAGTTTTTTCCTGTCTTTCCTTAATGCCTGTGCTTTTAAAATTTTCTTTCTATGTGCTTTTTTTCCCCAGTTTTCTCTGCATATTCTTTAAAATTTTCTTCTCTGTGTGGAATCCCAACCCTTTTTCTATTTTCTATGTCTACTTTTATCAATCCCCTTATCCATATTTTTTAATTCTTTCCTCTGTCATGCACCCTGTCACTTCTTTAATGAATTTTCAATGTGTATTTTTCACCTCATCCTTATTTTTAAATTTTTTCCTCTCTTTCCTTAATGCCGTTGCTTTTAAAATTTTCTTTCTATGTCTCTGTTTATTTAGTTTGCTGTCCCTATTTTTTTTCCTGTCTGTCATGTACCCCACTGCTTTATTAGATTTTCTATGTCTAGTCTTACCAAGCTCACTATACCCTTTCAAAAATTTTTTCCTGTCTGTCCTGTATCCTGTTGCTTTTTAGATTTTCTATATGTCTATTTTCACCCTATCCTTATTTTCTTATTTTTCTTCTCTTTCCCTTCATGATGTCAATATTTCATCTTTCTTTGTGTAAACTTTTATCCAGTTCACTCTTTATTTTTAATTTTTTTTTCTTCTCTGTCATGTATCCTGTTGCTTTTTACATTTTCTTTCTTTGTCTAGTTTAAACCAATACACCCTCTTTAATTTAAGGTTTTACTGTCAGTCTTCCACCCTGTTGTTTTTTAGATTTTCTCTCTATGTCAACTTCTATCCAGTTCACTGATGTTGTGCTATTTGGTATACTACCTATATAGAGCTTGCTTAGCATAACTTGCTTAGCATTAGTAGCTAAATTTGCTGAAGCCTTAGGTCACAAGTTGTGAACTTTCCCCTAGACATGCTGAACTTTTACCTCGTTAAGTAAAAGAAGGCCCCAGAGCCATTCAAGCCAGAAGGAAGCTACAATCTCAGCAGAGGCTGCAACCTTAGAGATAAGAAAGGAAAGGGCCTGTCTAGAGACAATGAAGGGGCCCAGTGAAGAAGGGGAAGACCCCAGACTTTAATATTACTATTGGTCCCAACTGTCACGTGAAGGGCGGGGAACTTAGGTTGTCAGGGTACAAATGCCCAGCGATTTCTTTGTTCGGGGTCCCTCTTCAGAGGCACCCGGCTCAAGCTGTATCACTTTATTAATAAAAAGAGCTTTACATAAGAATCTCTTTTCAGCTTACTGACTCAGTGAAAACCTTGAGTCAAACTCTGTTATGGTGGCCAGCATGCGTAATTTCCATAATACTGTCTTTAATTTTTTTCTTCTCTGTCCTGGACCCTAACTGTTTTATTCAATTTTCCATGTCTACTCTCATCAAACTATCTCTATTTTATTTTAATTTTTTCCTCTGTTGTGTACTCTGCTGTTTTAGAAATTTACTTTCTGTTTTTCTGTCTTTTTTACTTTATCCTTATTTTTTAAATTTTTTCTTCTTTCCTTAGTCATGTCAATTTTTAAGCTTTCTTTCTATGTCTACTTTTATGTGGTTTGCTTTATTTTTTAATTCTTTGTCTGTCCTGTACCATATTGCTTTTTAAATTTTCTTTCTACATTTATCTAGTCCTCGTTTGTACTTTTTTCTGTCTGTCCTGTTGTTGCACTTTAAGTTTTCTTACCATGTCTACTTTTATCAAGGTGTCTATCCCTATTTTTAATTTATTTATTGTTTGTTCTGTATCTTGTTGCTTTCATATTCTTTCTATGTCTACTTTTATCCAGTTCACTGTCTACATTTTTAATTCATTTTGTCTGTCCTGTATCTTGTCGCTCTTCAAATTTTGTTTCTATGTCCTTTAAAAATTTTGCTTGCTTTTCCTATTTTTTAACCTTTTCCTTTAATTTCTTAACCCTATTTCTTTTACAATACTATTTCTATGTCTGCTTCTTGTCTGTTCTCTAACATGTTGCTTTTGAAATTTGCTTTCCATGGGTCCATTTATTTAGTTTGTTATTCCTATTTTCTAATTTTTTCCTCTTAATGCCTTCAATTTTGAATTTTTGTTTCTATGTGTACTTTTATCTAGTTTTCTGTCCCTATTTTTTGTTTCCTCTCTGTCCTGTACCCCATTGCTTTTGAAGCTGTCTTTGTCTACTTTTATCGAGTTGTCTACTGCTATTTTTCAAATTCTTTCCTGTCTGTCCTGTACTCTGTTGCTTTTAAAATTTTTATTTACTGTCTACTTTTATCACATTAACTGTGTTTAGGGAAAGGCAATGAGCCATCTCATACCCTGAGAGACACTATGCCTTTTGTCTCTGCTGCTTTCTTGAGAAATGTTAAAACTCCATATACAGATTCATCCAAGATGCTCACTGCTGCTAGATCATCTCACCATCAGTCCTATTAAGAGATGATGTCAACAACTCACACAGTGTACAACAAAACTGGTTAAAAAAAATAAGGTTCCATCTTCTGGTACTGCGTCCAGCTCTGGAGCCCTCAGCACAAGAAGGACATGGACCTGCTGGAGCGGGTCCAGAAGAGGGCCACAAAAATGATCCGAGGGCTGGAGCACCTCTCCTACGAGGACAGGCTGAGAGAGTTGGGGCTGTTCAGCCTGGAGAAGAGAAGGCTGCGGGGAGACCTTAGTGCGGCCTTTCAGTACTTAAAGGGGGCTTGTAGGAAAGATGGGGACAGTCTTTTTAGTAAGGCCTGTTGTGACAGGACAAGGGGTAAGGTAATGGTTTTAAACTAAAGGAGGGGAGATTTAGGCTAGATATAAGGAAGAAATTTTTTACAATGAGGGTGGTGAAGCACTGGAACAGGTGGCCCAGAGAGGCAGTGGAGGCCCCATCCCTGGAAACATTCCAGGTCAGGTTGGACGGGGCTCTAAGCAACCTGATCTGGTTAAAGATGTCCCTGCTCACTGCAGGGGGGCTGGACTAGATGACCTCTCAAGGTCCCTTCCAACCCAAAGCATTCTATGATTCAATAAAGTCAGGAATTCCAGGAAAATACAATGACCGTAGAATAAAAAAAACAAAAAACATACTATTAAACCACCTTGCCACCCCCAAACACCCAATACAAAATTACTGACCTGGGAAAAACAAAAAAAAGCTGTGTACAAGTGTACTTTCTACTATATATGCTGCTGAAACATGACTGGTCCTGAAGCCCTTACCTCAAACAGACACCTCCGCTTCTCTAAATATCAAAAGACACCTGCCCAAACAGCTGAGCCAGCTCAAAACCTGCACCCAACCGAGGGAACATCGGCGCACTGACACCAGGCAGGCCCAGGCGCAGAATGAGCTCCCTAAGGGGAGGCTGTGGCTCAGGCACCCCGGGCCCTGCCCACCACCCTTCCCACAATCCCCTGGGAAAGGGGAGGGGCCAACCACCAGAAGGCGTAAAGGCGGGAGGAGGAGCGACAGGGAATTTGCTCATCTGCCTTAAGATTGCAGTGTGCAAAGAACTGAGCAGAGAAAGCGACCCTTACTGGAAATGACGATACCTGCTCTTTTACTACAACTACATTTATCGCACCAACAACGTGACTGGGTAAGGAATTAAACTTAATTTTTCTGGGGCGCAGGTAGAAAAACATAGATGTCATACTAAGCTATGTAGGAAAGTAGCTCATTAAATGCAATAACAGGATTATTATCAAAAATTATGTTCATTGGTTTCCTATAAAAAACCCAAAATGCTATGGGGTTACACTCCATTTCTTGCAAGACCATGCATGCTACCTAACTTCTGCCAGAACTACATTCTGGATCGGACTGAATGACAAAGCAGAATTAGATCCCGTAAGAATCCCTTCTCAAAAATATCTCCGGTTGCAAAGTAAATTATTTACTGTAAATCACTGATGATTCAGAGTCATCACGATCATTCAGAGTCAGACGGTCTCACCAACTGACTCCCTTAACAGAACAAGATGAGTCCCAAAGGACAGAAAACGCGAAGAAACCATGGAAATATGAGAAACTTATCAGAAATTGTATGAAGCAGCCTAATTAACACCTAAGTAGCTAGAATAAAAATAAATTGCAAAACACACCAAAAAAGTACTACGGGAGATGTGTCGATAAAAATAGATGAAGACTGTTGCCTTCTCTGAAAAACTCGAGAGGAGATCTGAGCTGACAATAGACTTCTTTGGCATACCAGCTACGAAACGGAAACATACTATAACACAGAAAACAAACAGACTGCTGTGGACCACAAAGATGGCTTTGGAAAAGGTTCTGACAGAACAAGAGGCATCGTCATAGAGATTAGAGAGGTCCTGAAGGGGCCAGAGACACTGAAAAAGTCTCAGGGATGCAGTGAGCTCAACAGGGAATTGAACAAAGTACAGATGTCCTCAGGGAACCAGAGACTGAATGGAGATGCACTGAGCGGGTGAGAGGACAGAAAGACCAATTGGGGTAACAGATGTGGGCTCAGGAATGGTTCAGAGGGGAAAAGAGGGGTGCAAAGTGCCCTCCCGAGCTAGAACAGGATTCTAGGGCATAGGGGATGTCTCATGAGAGCTCGGCAAAGGGAGTGGAGGAGTTCTGAGGCGGGGCTGAGAAACCAAAAAAGCCTCAGAGAAAACAATGAGGAACTCTGAAGGGGATTTCAACAAAGTACAGCTGTCTTCAGGGGGCCAGGGGCTGAATGGAGGCATCCTAAATGGCAGAGAGTAAGATAAGAGCACTCTGAAGAGCGCCAAAAAACCCCCCACAAAGGCAGCTAAAGTGCTACAAGAGTGCTGTGGAGTACAAGAAGGGACTCAGAAGACATCATTATAGAGAGTACAGGAATTAGGAGGGGGCAAGGTAAGAAAAGAAGGCTTGGAGACTCACTGAGGGCCTTGGGGTCTCAGGAGGGCATCTAGGCAAACTACAGATGACTGAGTGAGAGAAGAACTGAACGGATACACCCTCAATGGCAGAGAGAAAGATAAAGGAGTGCTGCACAGCAAAGAAAGACAGGAGGCTCTTACGGAACGAGAAAGATGGAAAGGGAGATAAAGTGCTACAAGGAGCTGTGGAGAACAAGGAAGGACTCGGGAGGCATCGTGACTGTGAGGAGAGGGGTGTTGAGGGGGGCTGATGGACAAAAGAAGGCTTGGGGACAACAGGAGGGAACTTGGGTGATCGTCTGAGCATAGTACGGATGGTCTCAGGTGGCCAGGGGCTGAACAGAGGAATCTTAGATGGCATAGAGGAACAAATGAGTGCTCTACAGCTCAAAGATGACCCCACCTAAAGTACTACAAGGTGGATGAGGAGCACAAGGAAGGTCTTGGGAGGCATCATGACTGGGAGAAAAAATGTCCCAAGGGAGTCAGAGAGACAGAAAAAGGATTGGGGACATGATGATTAAATCCAGAGGGGATCTGAACTGAGTAAACATGTCATCAGAGGGCCAGGGAACGAATAAAGGCACAGCTAGAGGGAAGAGAGGACAGAATGACTGGGCTGGGTCATAGATATGGACTCAGGAAGTCTTCTGAAGGCAACAAGAGGAGTGCAAGGTCCACTACAAAGCTAAAAGTGTGCTAAGGGCAACCTTGAAGGCATTGATAGGCATCATGACACCATTAGAGGGGTCCTGAATGGGCCAGAGAGACCAAAGAAGGCTCAGGAACACAAGGAGGAAGTCTGGAGGGGATTTGAACAGAGTACATATGTCCTCAGGAGGCTGGGGACCAAATGGAGGCACCCTAGATGGCAGACAGCATGATAAGAGCGCTCTGAGGCACAAACCAACCCAAGGATGGGTTTGGAGGTGACGAGAGAGGATCAAAGTCTGCTACAGAGCTAAAACAGGGCTGTGGGACACAAAGAAGGTCTCTGGAGGCACAGTGACTGGGAGCAGAGGGGTCATGAAGGGCTTGGAGCAATAAGAGAGATTGAAAGGGAGGTAAAGTGCTACCAAAATGCTGTGGAACAGAAGGAAGGTCTCAAGAGGCATCCTAGATGGCACAGAGAAGAATAAGAATGCTCTTTTTTGGCAATGGAGATCTTAGGAGAGGTGCGATTGCAACAAAACAAGTCCAAAGGGAGCTAAAAGTGTGCTGCAGGGAACATCTAAGACCTCAGGAGGCATCGTGACAGTAGCAGAGGGGTTCTGAGAGGGACAGACAACAGAAAGCTCGAGGACATGATGAAGTCCAGAGGGGATTTGAACAGAGTACAGATGTCCTCAGGGGACCAGGGACTGAACAGAGGTATCCCAGCTAGCATAGAGGACAACATGAGTGTTCTGGAGATGAAAGATGGCATCAGTAAAGGTTGTCAGGGAGTAAGAAGGCTGCAAAGTGCACTACAGAGCCAAAAGAGGGCTGTGGGGCACAAGGATGGCCTCAGGAGGCATGATGACGGGAGAAGAAGGGTGCTGAGAGTGAGACAGAAGAAGGCTCTGGGACAATGCAAAACTCAAGAAGGTGTCCCAGCAACGTACAGATGTCCTCAGGGGATGAGCGACTGAATGGAGACATCTTAGGTGGCAGTGAATATGATAAGAGAGCTCTGGGGCACAGAGAAAGCCTGAGGAAGGGGTCTGTCTGAATAAGAGAGATACAAAGAGGGCTGCAGAGCTCGAAGGGTGCCGTGGGGCATGAGGACAGTCTCGGGAGACATTGTGACAGGAAGGAGAGGGCTCTGGAGGGCAGGGGGAATGTGGACATAGAGACAAACAAAGGATTGCTGAACCAATGAGGTACTCGGGAGGGGATCTGAACAGAGCACAGGTGTCCTCAGCAGAGCAGGGACCGAACAGAGGCATCCAACATGGCGGAGGGAAGGTAAGAGTGCTCTGGGGAAACATGAAAGCCTGAGGAAGAGTTCTCTCTGAATAAGAAAGATACAAAGCCTGCTGCAGAACTGAAGGATGGCCATGGAACACAAGGACGCTCACAGGAAGCATCGTGACAGAAATAGAGGGGTGCTGAGGTGGCCAGAGACAGAAGGCGGCTCGAGGGCACAAAGGTACTAGGGAGGGGGTTTGAACAGAGTACAGATGTTGTGAGGGAGACACTGACCCACTGGAGGCAAGCAAGATGGAGGAGAGGACACAAAGACTGCTCTGAGGAAGAGGGATGACCTGAGGAGACGTTCTGACAAACCGAGAGGGATACAAATTATGCCCAAGAGGTAACAGCGTGCCGAGGAGACCCTCTAAAGCCTCGGGATGAACCGAGAGAAGAGAAAAAAAATAGAAGACACAAAGAAAATTTACAAAGCAACAGGGTATGCGACAAACAAGAAAGAATTAAAAAACAGGGATAGAGCGCTTGATAAAAGTAGACATAGAAAGAAAATTTAAAAAGCAAAAGGGTACAAGGCAGAGGAGAAAAAAATTTAAAAACAGGGACAGAAAACTAGATAAAAGTAGACATAGAAAAAAATGGAAAAAATGAAGGTATTAAAGGAGAAAAAAATTAAAATATAGGGACAGCAAATTAAATAAATGGACACATAAAAAGAAAATTGAAAAATTGAGAGAGTACCCAACAGACAAGACAGAATTAAAAAATAGGGACAGGAACTAGATAAAAGCAGATGTAGGAAAAGAATTTTAAAAGGTGACAAGATTAAGGAAATGAAGGAAAAAATTAAAAAACAGGAACAGCAAACTAAATAAAGACATAGAAACAAAATTTGAAAAGTGACAGGGTATGGCACAAAAAATTAAGACAGTGAACTGGGTAAAAGTAGGTATAGAAAAAATCTAAAAGCAACGTGACACAGGAAAGACAGGAAATTAAAAAAATAGGTTTAGACGTGGATAAAAATTTAAAAGTGACAATGTAGAGGACAGATAGGAAAAAAGTAAATAATAGAGACAGAAAAATACATAAAAGTGAACATAGAAACAAAAATTCAAAAGTGAAGTCATTAAGAGAGGAAAAAATTTAAAAATAGCAAAAAAACGTAAATAGAGACATAGAAAGAAAATTTTAAAAGCAACTGGGTACAGGACAGACTAGAATGAATTAAAAACTAAAGACAGCAAACTGGATAAAAATGGAAGACGAAAGAAAATTTAAAAGTGATGGGGTACAGGACAGACAAGAAATAATTAAAAAACAGGGAGAGACATCTTGACAAAAGTAGACATAGAATGAAAATTTTTAAAGCAACAGGATACAGGAAACAGGAAAAAATTAAAAAATAGAAAATGAGATAAAAGTACACCTTGAAACAAAATTTCAAAATGAAAAGAATTATGAGAGTAAAAAATTGAAAAATAGGGACAGTTAACTAGATCAAAGTAGACATAGAAAGAAAATTTAAAACCCAATATGGTTCATGACAGATAGGAAGGAATTAAGAAATAGAAACAGGAACTGGGTAAAAGCAGACATAGAAAGAACATTTTTAAAGCGACAGGATTAAGGAAATAAAGGAAAAAATTAAAAAATAGGGACAGCGAACTAAAACAGAGACTTATAAAGTAAATTTGAAAACCAATAGTGTACATGGCAGACAAGAAAGAATTAAAAAATAAGGATGGGAGCTTGATAAAAGTAAACATAGAAAGAAAATTTGAAAAGCAACAGCACTAAGGAAAGACAAGAAACTTAAAAAATAAAGACAATGAATGGGATAAAAGTAGACAAAGAAAGGGCATTAAAAAAAAGGATTAAGAAAATAAAGGAAAAAAATGAAAAATAAGGACAATGAACTAAAATGCAGACATAGAAAGAAAATTTAAAAAGCAAAGGTGTAAAGAACAGACAAGAAAAAAATTAAAATACAGACAGTGAGCTGGATAAAAGGAGACACTGAAAATATTAAAAGCAACAGGGATTAGGGAAATAAAGAAAAAAACTGAAAAATAAGGACAGTGAACTAAATAAAGAGAAACATAGAAAGTAAATTTTTTAAGTGATGCGGATTAAGAGAGAAAAAGATTTAAAAATAGAGACAGAAAATTAAATACAAGTAGACATAAAAAAATTTTAAAAGCCATGGGACTAAGAAAGGAAAAAAATAAAAAAATAGGGACAGCAAACTAAATAAACAGAGACATAGCAAGTACATTTTAAAAGCGATGGGGTACATGACAGATGGGAAAGAAAAAAAATATAGGGACAGGGAGCTTGATAAAAATAGACATAGAAACAAAATTTGAAAATCCAAAGGATTAAGAGAGGAAAGAATTAAAACAGGGACAGCGAACTAAGTAAACAAAAACATAGATAATTTAAAAAGCGAGGGCACTAAGGAAATGCAAAAAATAATAAAAAATAAAGACAGTGGACTGGAGAAAAGCAGACATAGAAAGAAAATTTAAAAGCAACATGTTAAACAACAGACAGGAAAGAATTAAAACAAACAAATTAAATAAATGGAGACATACAGAGTAAATTTTTAAAGCAACGGGGTACATGACAGGCAGGAAACAAAAAATAGGGATAAGGAGCTTGACAAAAGTAGGCATAGAAGGAAAATTTTAAAAGCGATGAGGTACAGGACAGACAGGAAAGAACTAAACATAGGGACAGCAAACTAGAGAAAAGTAGACATAGAAGCAACATTTTAAAAGCCAAGG
This sequence comes from Balaeniceps rex, assembly GCA_013401315.1. Classification (NCBI taxonomy): domain Eukaryota; kingdom Metazoa; phylum Chordata; class Aves; order Pelecaniformes; family Balaenicipitidae; genus Balaeniceps; species Balaeniceps rex. Next base: position 16,291 of record VYZW01046251.1, read on the forward strand.
GATTAAGAGAGGAAAGAATTAAACCTTATTGGCAGCAAATGAAAATGCAGACATAGAAAGAAAATTTTTAAAGTGAGAGCACTGAGGAAAGACAAGAAATAATGAAGACATTAAAGCAGCAAACGGGATAAAGGTAGAAAGAAAGATTGAGGAAATGAGGAAAAAATTTAAAAATAGCAACAGCAAACTAAAATGGAGACATAGAAAATCTAAAAAGCAACGGCACTAAGGAAAGACAAGAAATAATTTTTAAAAGACAGGGAATGGGAAAAAAGTAAGTGTAGAAAGAACATTTAAAAAGCGATAGGCAATAGGGAAACAAAGAGAAAAAATTAAAAAATAGGGACAGCGAACTAAAACAAATGTGGAAAAAAATTTAAAATGTGATGGCACTAAGGAAAGAACAAGAAATAATTAAAAGAAGAGAGAGCCAATTAAAGATAGGGAATGGGATAAAAGTAGAAAATATAAAAAAGCAATGGGGATTAGGGAAATAAATGGAAAAAATTAAAAATAGGGACAGCAAACTAAAACAGATATAGAAAGAAAATTTAAAAAGTGAGGGCACTAAGGAAAAACAAGAAATAATTAACAAATAAAGACAGCAAATGGAATAAAAGTAGACAGAAAATTTTAGAAGCAAATAGGATTAAGGAAATAAGGAAAAAAAAAAAAGGAACAGCAAACTAAAACAGAGACATAGAAAGAAAATTTTTAAAAGTGATGGCACTAAGGAAAAACAAGAAAAAATATTTAAAAAATAACAACAGCAAACGAGATAATAGGAGAAAATTTTAAAAGCCAAAGGATTAAGAGAGGGAAGAACTAAAAAATAGTAACAGCAAAATAAAATGCAGACATAGACAGAAGATTTTAAAAGTGACGGCACTAAGAAAAGACAAGAAATAATTAAAAAATAAAGACAGCGAACGGGACAAAAGTAGGCATAGAAAAAACATTTAAAAAGCAAGGAGGGTTAGGGAAATAAAGAGAAAAATATAAAAAACAGGGACAGTGAACTAAAACAGAGATGTAGAAAAGAAAATTTAAAAAGCGAGGTGACTAAGGAAAGGCAAGAAATAATTAAAAGGAAAGACAGCAAAATAAAGACAGTGAATGGGATAAACGTAGAAAATTAAAAAGCTACGGGGATTAAGGAAATAAATAGAAAAAATTAAACGAAGTGACAGCAAACTAAAACAGAGACTTAGAAAGAAAGACTAGAAAGCGAGTGCACAAAGAAAAGAGAACAAATAATTAAAACCAAAGACATTGACGGTAAGAAAGCAGACATAGAAAGAACATTTTAAAAGCAAGGGCGTTAGGGAAATGAAGGGAAAAATTAAAAAATAGGGACAGCAAACTAAAACAGAGATGTAGAAAGAAAATTTAAAAAGCAAGGGCACTAAGGAAAGACAGGCAGACGCAAGCAGGGGAAATGCCACTGCCAGGCAGGCGCCGGCAGGGGAAATGCAGCCAGCAGGCAGGGGAAATGGCGCCAGCACACAGGGGTTGAAAGGGGAAATGCTACAGGCAGGGGAAACGCTACAGGAAGGAGAAATGCCACTGACAGGCAAGGGCTGCCAGGGGAAATGCTACGGACAGGCAGGGGCTGGCAGGGGAAATGGCGCCGGCTGGGGAAATGCAGCCAGCAGCCAGCTGTTGGCTGGGGAAATGCCGCTGGCAGGCAGAGGCCAGCAGGGGAAATGCCACTGGCAGGGGAAATGCCACTGGCAGGGGAAATGCCTCTGGCAAGCAGGGTCCAGCTGGGGAATTGATGCAGGAAGGCAGGCGCCTGCAGGGGAAATGGCTCCGGCAGGCAGGTGAAATATGGGAAATGCTGCTAGGAGGCAGGGGCCTGCATGGGAAATGCTGCCAGCAGGCAGGGGCAGGCAGAGGAAATGGCACTGGTACGCAGGGGCTGGCAGGGGAAATGCTGCAAGCATGAAATTGCTGGCAGGGGAAATGCCACCAGCAGGAAATTGCCGGCAGGGGAAATGCCGCCAGGTCAGCAGGCTCCGGCAGGGGAATTTGATGATGCAGGCATGATGCGGCTGGGGAAATACCACCGGCAGGCAGGGGTGGGCAGGAGAATTGATGCCGGCAGGAAGTCGCAGGCAGGGAAATGCTGCTGACAGGCAGGCACCGGTAGGGTAAATGCTGCCAGCAGGCGGGCACAGGCAGGAGAAATGCTACCAGCAGGCAGGCGCCAGCAGGGAAAATGCCGCTGTCAGGCAGGGGCTGCAGGTATGGGAAACGTTGCTGGCATACAGGGGTTATTAGCAGAAATGCCACCAGCAGTCAGCGGCTGTCTGGGAAATTGCCTCTGTCAGGGGCCGGAATGGGAAATGCCACCTGCAGGCAGGTGCCGACAGGGGAAATGCCGCCGACAGGGGAAATGCCGCCAGCAGGGGAAATGCCACCATCAGGCAGGGGCCGGTGGCAGGGGAAAAGCCGCCGTAAGGCAGGGGCTGCCAGCAGGGGAAATGTCGCTGACACTCAGTCACCAGCAGGGGGAATGTCACCGGTGGGCAGGTGTCAGCGGGGGGAATGCTGCCGGCAGGCGAGCGCTGGCAAAGAAAATGCCATGGGCAGGCAGGTGCTAGCAGGGGAAATGACGCTGGCAGGCAGGGCCTGGCAGGGGAATTGATGATGCGGGCAGGGTGTGGCTGGGGAAATACTGCCGGCAGGCAGGGGTGGGCAAGAGAACTGAGGCTGGCAGGCAGGGCCGGCAGGGGAAATGCTGCTGGCTAGCAAGGGCCAGCAAGGGAATTGACAACACAGGCAGGCACCGGCAGGAAGAATGCCACCAGCAGGCAGGTGCTGCCAGGAGAAATGCCACTGGCAGGCAAGGGCAAGAAGGGGAAATGCTGCCATCAGGCAGAGGCTGGCAGGGGAAATGGCGCCATCAGGCAGTCACTGTTATGGGAAATGCTGCTGGCAGTCAGGGCCTGGCTAGGAAAATGCTGCTGTCAGGCATGCGTCTGCAGTCGGAATGACACTGTCAGGCAGGGACTGGCAAGTGAAATGCGTCCGTAAGCAGGGGCTGGCAGGGAAATGGTGCCAGCAGGGGAAATGCCACTGGCAGGTTGGCGCTAGCAGTGGAAATGCTGCAGACAGGCATGGGCTGGCAGAGGAAATGCTGCCGGCAGTCAGGGGCTTACTGGGAAATGCTGCTGGCAGGCAGGGGCCGGCAGCAGAAATGCTGCCATCATACAGGTGCTGGCAGGGGAAATGCTGCTGGCAGGCAGGAGCTGGCAGGGGAATTGACGACGCATACAGGGTGTGGCTGGGGAAATGCTCCCAGCAGGCAGGGGTGGGCAAGAGAATTGATGCCGGCAGGGGAAATGCTGCCAACAGGCAGGTGCTGGCAGAGAAAATGCTGCAAACAGGCAGGCACCAGCACAGGTAATGCTGCCACCAGGGGAAATGGTGCCATAAACAGGGGCTGGCGGGGAAATGGTGCCAGCAGGGCATTTGCCGGCAAAGGAAATGCCACAGGCAGGTTGGCGCTAGCAGTAGAAATGCTGCAGGCAGGCATGGGCTGGCAGAGGAAATGCTGCCAACAGGCATTGGCCGTCAGGGGAAACGCTGCCGGCTAGCAGGGGCCGGCAGGAAGTATGCCGCCGGCAGGCAGGTGCTGCCAGGAGAAATGCCGCTGGCAGGCAAGGGCCAGAAGGGGAAATGCTGCCATCAGGCAGGGGCTGGCAGGGGAAATGGCGCCATCAGGCAGCCGCCATTATGGGAAATGCCACCAGAAGTCAGGGCCTGGCTAGGAAAATGCCGCCATCAGGCACATGCTGGGAGTCAGAATGCTGCTGTCAGGCAGGGGATGGCAGGAGAAATGCTGCCAGCAGGCAGGGGCTGGAAGGGGAAATGGCGCCATCAGGCAGCCGCCATTATGGGAAATGCCACCAGAAGTCAGGGCCTGGCTAGGAAAATGCTGCTGTCAGGCAGGGGCAGGCAGTCAGAATGACGCCTTCAGGCAGGGGAATTGATGACACAGGAAGCACGTGGCTGGGGAAATACCACTGGCAGGCAGGGCCGGCAGGAGAATTGATCCCAGCAGGAAATTGCCAGCTGGGGAAATGCTGCTGACAGGCAGGCACCGGCATGCATAACGCCGCCGGCAGGTGAAATGCTGCCATAAGCAGGGGCCGGCAGGGGAAATGGTGCCGGCAGGGGAAATGGTGCTGGCAGGGGAAATGCCGGAGGCAGGGAGGGGCCTCCAGGGGAACTGCCACCGGCAGGCAGGGGCTGGCAGGGGCTGGCATGGGAACTGCTGCCGGCAGGCAAGCACTGGCAAAGGAAATGCCACGGGGAGGTTGGCGCTAGCAGTGGAAATGCCTCAGGCAGGCATGGGCTGGCAGAGGAAATGCTGCCAGCAGTCAGGGGCTCACTGGGAAATGCCGCTGGCAGGCAGGTGCCAGCAGGGAGAATGCTGCCATCACACAGGTACTGGCAGGCAGGGGCCAGCAGGGGAAATGCCGCCAGCTGGCAGGGGCCAGCAGGGGAATTGATGAGATGGGCAGGCACCGGCAGGGGAAATGCTGCTGACAGGCAAGGGCTGGCAGGGGAATTGACGATGCAGGCAGGGTGTGGCTGGGGAAATACTGCCGGCAGGCAGGGGTGGGCAAAAGAATTGATGCCGACAGGCAGGAGCCAGCAGAGGAATTGCTGCTGACAGGCAGGCACCAGCAGGGGAAATACTGCCAGTAGGCAGGCACTGGCAGGAGAAATGCTGCCAGCAGGCAGGGGCTGGAAGGGGAAAGCCGCCATAAGCAGGGGCTGGCAGGGGAAACGGCACCATCAGACACAGACCATCAGGGGAAATGCCGCCAGCAGGCAAGGGCCAGAAGGGGAATTGCTGCCTCCAGGCAAGCACCGGCAAAGGAAATGCCGCAGGGAGTCAGGGCCTGGCTAGGAAATGCTGCTGTCAGGCAGGCGCCAGCAGGAGAAATGCTGCCGTCAGGCAGGGGCCGGCAGTCGGAATGCTGCTGTCAGGCAGGCGCCGTCAGGGGAATTGACAACGCAGGAAGCATGCGGCCGGGGAAATACTGCTGGCAGGCAGGGGTTGGCAGGAGAATTGACGTCAACAGGAAATTGCCGGCTGGGGAAATGCTGCCGACAGGCAGGCACCGGCGGGAAAATGCTGCCAGCAGGCAGGCACCGGCAGGGGACATGCCACCATCAGGCAGGGGCTGCTGGCAGGCGAAATGTCACTGGCAGTCAGGTGCTGGCAGGGGCCATCAGCAGGGAAAATGCTGCCATAAGCAGGGGCAGGCAGGGGAAATGGCGTCATGAGGCAAAATGCCACTGGCAGGGGAAGGGCTGCCATCAGGGAGTGACAACCTGTAGGGGAAATGCTGCTGGCAGGCAGGGGCTGGCAGGTGAATTGACACCGGTAGGCAGGGGCGACTAGCAGGACAAATGCCACTGGCAGGGGAAATGATGCTGGCGGGCAGGGTCCAGCTGGGGAATTGATGCCGGAATGCAGGGGGCTCCGAGGGAAATGCCGCCAGGAGGGAAGCACCAGCAGTGGAAATGCCGCCAGTAGGCAAGCGCCAGCACAGGAAATGCCACCAGCAGGCCAGCACTGGCAAAGGAAATGCCACGGGGAGGTTAGCGCTAGCAGTGGAAATGCTGCAGGCAGGCATGCACTGGCAGAGGAAATGCCACTGGCAGGCAGTTGCCAGCAGGGGCTGGTGGGGAAATGCTGCCATCAGGCAGGGGCCACCATCAGGCAGGGGTCACCATCAGGGGAAATGCTGCCAGAAGACAGGCACCGGCATGGGAAATGCCACCGGCAGGCAGGGGCTGGGAGGGGAATTGACAACACAGATAGGGTCCGACTGGGGAAATGCCACCAGCAGGCAGGTGTCGGTGGGGGGAAATGCCGCTGGTAGGCAAGCGCCATCAGGGATCGGCAGGGGAAATGTTGCCAGCTGGCAGGGGCCAGCAGGGGAAATGCCGTCTGCAGGTAGGGGCCAGCAGAGGAAATTCTTCCAGTAGGCAGTGGCAGGCAGGGTAATTGCTGCTGGCAGGAAGGCGCTAGCAGGGCAAATGCTGCTAACAGGCAGGGGTTAGCTGGGGAAATGCCGCTGGCAGGTGGGGGCCAGCAGGGGAAATGCCGACAGCAGGCAAGCACTGGCAAAGGAAATGCTGCCAAGCAGGCAAGTGGCGGCAGGGATCGGCAGAGGAAATGTTGCTGCAGGCAGGCACCGGCGTGGGAAATGCTGCCTGCAGTGAGGGACTGGCTGGGAAAATGCTGCCAGCAGGCAGGCGCCAGCGGGGGAAATGCCACCATCAGGCAGGGGCCTGCAGGGGAAATGCCGCCGGCAGGAAGCGCAAATGCCGCCGGCAGGCAGGTGCTGGCTGGGGAAATGCTGCCATCAGGCAGGGGCTTGTTGGGGAAATGCCGCTGGAAGGCAGGGACAATGCTGCCAACAGGCAGGGTTGGCTGGGGAAATGCTGCTGGCAGGCAAGCGCTGGTGGAGGAAATGCCACCATCAGGCAGGGGCCTGCAGGGGAAATGTCACCGGCAGGTTGGGGCCAGCAGGGGAAATGCTACCGGCAGCCAAGGGCTTGCTGGGGAAATGCTGCCGGCAGGGGCATTGACAATGCAGGCAGGATCCAACTGGGGAAATGCCGCCAGCAGGCAGGGGCCGGTATGAGAAATGCTGCCAGCAGGCCAAGACCGATAGGGGAAATGCCGCCTGCAGGCAGGCGCCAGCGGGGGAAACGCCGCCATCAGGCAGGGGCCTGCAGGGGAAATGTTGCAGGCAGGAAGTGGAAATGTCGCCGGCAGGCAGGTGCTGGCTGGGGAAACGCTGCCAGCAGGCCGGGGCAGACAGGGGAAATGCTGCCGGCAGGGTGGGGCCTCCAGGGGAAATGCTGCCAGCCAGCAGATGCCAGCAGGGGAAATGCACCTGGCAGGCAGGGGCTGGTGGGGGAAATGCTAGACAGATGTAGGAACAGCAGCAGCAGTGTTTGGATGAGCATCTTGCAGGTAATTGTGCAGTGATCATGAAGAGTCTTAGTCTACAAAGCTCACCCCATTAAAGAGGTTCCATAGCAGGCATATCTAATGTCAGTTCTGTAGTCAGAATTCTTGAGTATCTAATATTTAATTTTATTTATTATACATTTTCATTCAAAAGACATCTACTTAGATAAAAGAAGTTGAAAGATCATTGATAGAAGGTTGATAACAGATCAATTTATCATATCAATCTTACCACAAAAAACCATAATTTCACTTGTATTTTGAAAGGTTTCATAGTGCTGCACAGCTGAATGTAACAACTGACACATTTTAATACATACAGACAGAATTTATCAGCTCAAGATTATGCTGATTTTTTTTAGCACCATTTTTTTGTCTTGCTTATCTACCTACTGAGTTTTTTCACAGCTATCTTTACCCAGGGGAACAATATTAATGCTAAAGTAGTATCAAAAAGCAGTTATCTTGAAGCAGTAGTGAGTATTTTCTAAACAATAAAGTCACGCTTCTTCTCCCTCCTTTCTTTGCAGTATTTCCTCCTGAAAGCTTGGGAGTGCGCTTGCTTGCTCATCGCTCTTGCTACCCTAAACAACTGAGATAGCTTTGTTCTTCTGCACCAGCAGTTCTGCTCACGAACACTGAAACTGAATTTCCTTTTTTAGACAGCAAGGACGCAGACTTTCTTCCTCTTCTCCCTCCCTCTGCCTCCCCTCCCCCTCCTACAGTCTTTGCTGTGCCCTCATCTTACCTTCAACAGCAGAAGAAATCCATGCTGCAGTTTTTTTCCTCGTTAGCAGCTCTATGGCAACAGCAGCTCTGAGGCAGCAGTCCTTTATGGTTCTCACTTTCTCTCTTTCCTTCTGCATAAAGATACACAGCTTGTTTGCTCAGTAAATTAGCAAAGACAATTCTGATGTGATGTAAATTAACAAACACAATTCCGATGTGATTTCAGAAAAAAATGCGCTCCCGGGGGTACAAAGTTGCGTTCCCAGAATATCTGAATGTTAGCAAAGCAAATGAATAATAGTAAAGGAAATCCTTTTGTGTAATAAACCGTAAAATCATCTTTGTGATAACTTAGCTTTCTTGGACAGAAATGTGAAAAAAAAGAAAACTCTGAGCTTAAGATACACAAAATATCACATCCAAATTAAGTCCTGAAACTCTAAGTATCTTGTCATTGTTTGACTGAGTCTTTATTTGTTATTAACACATAAATGAAATCAGTGGTTTGTTTGTTAAATTCCTGCTGAAATAAAAGGAATAATGTCATGCAAGATCTTGTAGTCTCGTAACCCATGGAAAAGTGTATATCAGAATATATTTAGAAATGGTAACACGAGCTACAGAGGACAAAAGAGCAAGCAAAGAAAAAACACCAGTGACTGAGTGGTTACCGAATACTGTAGTATCAGACTGCTTAGAAATTAGGATTTTCCTGACTTTGCTACTTTTAAATTAATCAGAAGAATGAGCTACAAATAAATGTTGAATAAGATAGCAGATAAACAACTCCTTAAGACTCAGAAACAATTATTACCAGAAGCTCTTAAATTAACTTACAGTACCTAGCAGAAGATAAAACTGAGGCACATTTATTTTCTTTATTTATTTATTGCAAAAAATTGCCAGTAAATTATAATCTAATCACTTTCAATACATGCATGAAATAAATGAATCAATATACGTCTGTAATTCAGCATGAACTCTCTCATTTCTCTCTCCTGCTGTGTAAAGAACAAAGGTTTCTGGCCACTGACAATTGCTCTGACATGATGTGTTAAAGTGCATGCCCTGGATTAGCACAAGCAATGCCACAGTTACTCCTGGCTAAAACAATGTGCTCATCTGCATCCTGTTTGTGCTTGCATCAGTGGATGTCCATGCGTGCTTGCGTCAGTGGACCCCCTGAAAATGTGGGCAGCTGTTCCTGGGTGCAACCTGAGAGGAAAAGAATGAATTCCCTGCTCTCCAGCACTTCATATGTTCATTTTTGTCTCATCTGGCAGTAATCACTTAGCATATAAAATAATATATAATAGCATTCTGGAATAGGTTAAAGCACAAACAACTGGGACTAAGGACTGGCCTACAGAGGCTTCATAACACCAAAAAGAAACCACAAACAACAGAGCAGAACAGTTACAAGACAGTTTCTTAGCAGCCCACTTGGCAGCTTCAGCTTCACGGGCACACATTTCAGACCCAATCATGACCATAGCATGCATCCATAACACTGTTAAAGAGAAAAGGCTTGTAATATTTACATTTTTCATCCAAAATACCTCAGAAGGATTAACAAAACAATCAGTCAAACAAAATGATTAAACAAGTCACAATGTTTTTCTTGATTAATTTTTTGAACTTTTACCCAGGTAGAACCTCAGCTTCCCACCCAGAACTGACTGCTTTGTAGGCTGAAGCATAGCACATAAAGCAATCAGTCCCAGCCTTAAACAGTTTACAATCTGAGAGATCTTTCAAAGACAGGAGATTATAATTTCCATTTTACAGGCAGGTGAAACAAGGGCACAAAGCTGAAACTACTTATCTATAATTTCATATTAAGCCAGTATCAGCGGCAGAAACAAAACTCAGGAAATCTGAGCTATAGTTACCTGCAGAACTGAATAGACTCAGTTTTCTTACAAAAAATAAAGCTCAATAGAAAACTTGCAGTTTGTAGAAATTAAGATTTACCTTGAGGCAATAATTCTGACTGCATAGGTCATTTTATTAATGACAAAGTATTTATTGTCAACATTTACATGTTGTAACAAGCTCTATAAACTGCAAAATGATGTTTTGGAGGTTAAAATGCTCTGCTAGAGAAGGAGGAAGAGACTTCAGCTAACACAGAAGGCTGGATATGGACAGAAAGAGCTTCTGTTAAACAACAACGAAGTAATTTCTACGATATCTTACTCTTGCTGTTTAGGGATGTACACATATTAAATATTCTGACAATAAAGGCCCGTAAGACACTCATACCAAAGCTTTCTGTGCAATGCTGTATCAGTTGATAAAACCGTTTTGTTGTCACTAATCGGAGACGGGCCCTCATAACTCATAGCACTGTACATAAACTCTGAAAAGCACAGTGTGCTTGCTCTGATGTCTAAAAGTGCAATTTGGATGGGGAAAGACAGGGTCGTATGACTTGGTCTCACCAGTCAGGAAATAGGGCACCTATCACGGTAAGCATATCTACAACATACATTAGAGATTATTATTTTTTTCCCCACAAACTCTGGTCCTGTGAATATACCCCTGTAAAATCAAAGAACTGCTTGGCCTTTTTGGTGTTTTCATCTTGGCTTAGTTCACATGCGTTAGTTCCTCCTACTAAGAACATAACACTCAAGTTTTTTATCAATGAGGAAAGGTACTCAAAATTAAATACAGAGTAGAGGTCCGCCTGTAGTAGCTGTTCCAAAAATTGAACAACTGAAATCAGCTTAGCAATTAAAAACCTCAAGCATCATCAGTGGATTCCGTATTGAATAACCATGAGAATACAAAGATGGTTAACCAATATCAGAAGGAAAAATGTTTTCTTCAAAAGAATGCATAGGCTCATATTTACCTTTCTCTCAGAAATGGAAAAAATGTTTTTTGCAGACTGTCTCAAAGAAATATATGATATGCACTATTTCATGGTAGTGCAGAAGTCTTCCCATTGACTTAAAATAAATGTAACCACAGTACTCTGTCAGGATGTTATCAGCAGCTGCCACCTGCTTAATCTCTCTAGCTTTCTTTACTTTTGTAATAGAAAGAACAAACTCTACCCTGAAAGTATGCATGTAACTTCTGTCAAAGATTTCTAAGCCTCCTACCATCACTGATCTCCACATTTTTCAAACATTTGCCCACGCGTAACCTCTGAGGCAAACACTATCATCCCCACTTTAAGAGGAGAAAACTGAAGTGCAGAAAGAGCTCTCATTCCAATAAAAGTCAATGGCAAGTCTCTAATAAATATAATCTGTTCAATTTTAGTGCTAAAATTACGTATCTGTGGTCACACTGGGAGTCTTTAACACAACAGAGAACAGACCTAAGCTGACTCCATGTCCTGGGCCTGACTACAAGCCTTAAAAACTGCAAGAAATAATCTAATCGCTCAATCAAGGAGAACATTCAAGACCTAAAACTATGACTATTGAGTTTTATAGCATGCAGAGGACTGAATGACTAAGAAAATCATAGAAAGAAAAGTATACTTCTGTTTCAAGTATTTGTCTTGGGATTTTATTATGCCAACATTCTTATAACCAGAATAGTTACTAAAATCACAAGACCACCATAAGTGATCCCATATGATAGTTTTCTTACTTTATACTCATTTAAAGAATTAACAGAATTAATTTCCTCTAAGAAAGGAAATACTAATTTTCTAAAATTAACACTAGTTTTTTATTAGAAGCCCAACATAATGCTAACTGAAGTAAATGGGATACGTTTCACAAGTTCAAAGGCCACTGGATGAAACCAGATGTATCTATTATAAAAATAAGAAGTACTTAACTTCCCCTAGTTTTTTAGATTTTTGACCCTCTGAGACAGGGTTGAGAATCCCAGGTTCCTCCGAGGCCCCAGAACATTTCTGCCACTTCCTTTCAGCAGCAGGTTACAAGAACTTTCCCACTGTATAAAAGAGAAACCATCTTTCTCAAAAATTCATGGAGAACGTCATTATTCTAGAATAAGAAATACGTAATGGATAACTTGGAGACCTCTGAAGGCACTAAGGTTACTACAAGTCTGAATTTAAGCTCCAAACTAAGAGGAAATGGATTAATGGATGAATAACCTGAAATATGGAATTCACGCAACTTTGCCGTTTCTTTAAAAAACAATAAGTAAATTAGTCTTAAAAAGTTTAACAAATTAATATCATCAAGAAAAAAAAAATCTTGCCAGGAGTGAGAGAATTCAGGCTAAGAAACAAAACTATGCAAAACTGAAGCAGGAACACTCCTTGGAGACTTGTGCTCGAAGCAATTAGGGAGCACAAGCCACAAATCACCATGCAGACATTTCAGACAAGTGAGTCAGCTGGTCAGCAAAAGGTCCTATCCACCCTATATCCTCTGCGCAAGTCTCAATATCTAGAATAGACTGAGCATGTGGGACAACTAAAATACATAACAAAGTTGTAAAATAACCTTAAAAAAGGATGACAAAGCAAGCCTAGCAGCCTAATGTACTAAAGTCATCAAAATGTGGATTTCAAATTGCACTGAGATACTAAAGAATATAAAGCAAGCTTTCTCAGTGCATTAAAACCATGCATCTTATAAAGTCTTATTGTTTAGTTTGTTTAGATTATCATTTCAGTGGAATGACCAAAAAAAGTGTAAGTTAGCACTAATGAAACCCTGTGACTATATTTAAATAACAAGCATGGGACTGCTGGAATTTGGACTTTCTCTCTCCCCTGGAGGTTTTCCAGTATCTTTCCTATGCACTCCTACATCTGAGGAAGCACGCTTTTGTTTAGGCAGGATCCTCTGGGAACGATGAATTGAAAAACATTACTTCTTGCTAACGACACCCTAACAAATCATCTTGATCCTTAACATGACCTACTACTGTGAATAAACTCTGTCTGTTTACAATTACTTTCTTCGCCCTGCTAGTTGTGGCAATTAAATAATATACAGTACGTACTCTTGCATCAGACTTGCAAATGCAGGAGAGGAACTCGGGATCTTCCAGGTTTCCTGTGAAGTACATGACAGTTTCATGGTAAATTCAAATAATGGTATGAGATTTCTAAAAGGAGATTTCTGAAATTTCCTAATGCAAACTGTGACATCGCCTTTGCCAGAATATTGATGAGCCGGGATTGCTCAACTAGAGCTCAGTTTCAGGAGGTGTCAGCTCCTACTGCTTTCTTTAGATACATCATTCTTTACTTCAATCTGCATGAATAATGACTGGAAACCCAGCTGCTAAACCAGCTAGTCCATCTGTTACCCCCTCTTAGTAAATGTATAATTATGCTCACTCTCACTAAAGAGCTCATGATTCACCAGGATTGTCTTTTGGGGAGACATCTACTGAAGTATATTATGTGCACATATAAATGTGGCCATGGATCCTATCTTTAGTAGCACAGACATGTTATTTAGCATCTTTTTGGTATCTCTTCTGCCTGATGATAACATGAACCTGCTCCTTGAGGGGCAAGTTTTCAGTTGAGACTGCTCTAGAAAGCTTAATAAGATTTAAAGCCAGGGGGCCATAACAAATCCCAGGGTCAATCCAAGATTTTTGTCAGTGACAAAATCTAACCCTTCGATACCTTTCACTGTGATGCTTCATGTTCAGAACACAAATAATTCCAGGCTGAGCATGGCTACCACCAGTCTAAAATTAGATACAAGATCACAAATTAGATACAAGATCACACAAATTAGATACAAGATCACAAATTAAATGGCTGTTTGCCCTACTATAACCGAAGAGATATTTCTCAAACACTGTATTCAGGTACACAGGTTTTAAAGAGTACAAAATGGCAAAAATTTTTCCTCTAGTACAGTTAGGGTCATTGCTAGGACAACAATCCTCGATTTCTGCTATCTTGTTTCACAAAAGAGAGGACTGATTCAGTGTTTCCAACCTTTTGCTTATCCGAAGGTAATGAAACAAAATTTCTTTCCTCTTTTCATTTGGTTAAACAAGTAAATGACTTTCACTGGAGGAAACGCTGGGTTCCTTTCCTCATATGCCCTGACGTGGAACATCCATATGAATCTCTTTAACATGGGAACTGATGATTTATTTCTTAAAACATAATTTCATATTTCCAGTCATACAACACTTAAGGCAAATAGAGAGCATCTGACAAGAAGCCACCTGACTGAGGACTATCTGATTCTATGGCAGCGGATTAAAATAACGATGAACCAGAGCAAATAACACAGCCAACTAATCAGATTTGTCAAACTCTGCCAAACTCTCCCACAACCACGTGACAGGAGATACCAGTACACTCACATCTTTATATTCAAGCATCAGGTAAAACACAGATGAACAAAATCCTCAGAGACATGGAAGTTTCAAGCTCCTCTATAAAGGCCAGTGATCAGGAGCTCTGGGAGGCAGGTAGCACTGTTTGGCTCCACAGTTGCCTAATGTCTCCCTAAAGAAATTTTGGCATCTGATCGAGAGACTCCCAGATGCCGTTATCGCAGACAGTAAATAACAAAATCAATTTTAAAAATTGTCCCTTGATTGAAGTTAATAATCAAAAAACATTTTCTGAGTTTCGGTTTGGGTTTTTTGTGTTTTGGGTTTTTTTTGAACGGGATGAAGTTTCGTCAAGTGGAGTAAAACAAGACTTGCAGCAAATTAGAGCAGGGGGGAGAGTTTTTCCTATAACTATCCTTAAAGAAAGCTAGGAAAGCCTTGTTAGTTAAAAACCTCTTTTGTCAAAACCGAACTTTTAAAGTGGTTTGAATACACAGGTAATCTGAAATGACACTAATTTCTTTACAGGAAAAGATAAACTAGATACTTGTTTCCAAGATGACAAATTTTTTTTAAGAAAGACATTTAAAGTCTGTGGAAAATGGCGGCTCACCTTCCTGAAATTCCAACATGTCAGGAAATCTTTTGCACTCAGGTTTGCAAATATACTAAGACCTAATTGCGATACTTAAATAAAAAGCATACGCATTCTACAGCTTTCTTAATAAATGTTCAAGATTCTTAATAAAAACAAATATAATATTCAGTAGTATGATTTCTTCCATTTAGACCCAAAGTCATTTTTAATGGGAAATCTAACTGTGCCATCCCAAACCTGTGTTCATGATCTTTCTTCAGTCCATCCTGTTTCTTTTACAACCAGAGGTTTATGGGTCCAGGAAAACTGCTAACATTCACTTAAAAAGGCCTCCGGTTATTGTTGCATGGCTGTCTAAATTGCAAATACAAGAAATAGCCTCAGTATCTTCTACCCAGCACAGGTGGACAAAACTTGGGAGCATTAGGGCGGGTCAACAGAGGAGCTGCATTTATATAATTTAGCTGGGATATTGATAAGTTATTCTATGCATTATTTCTACAGATAATATTGCCCAAGCAGGCGCTACCATACATTTAATCTTTGAGAGATTCCCTTTATGGATATTCTAGATGGTTCTAGACAATTTACAATATTCTAGACAAGTAAAGGGTCGAGTTTTTCAAGCACTGCCTCCATTTGTTCATATATAATCACTATGGAAACAAGTTTGAGAAGTGACATGCAGAAACCCATTAAAGTTGGCACAAATTATTGCTTACAATTTATATTATTTGCCTACATAAGAAATATTGATGAACAGATTATTGTAAAACCCGAGAAGAGCATTAAAATGATCGATATTTTTTTCTACAACAGTACGAAAGCAATGGGCACGATCACCGATCATTTCATTGAATCGGTTTGCACAGTAACATTTTCCTTACTGCTTTACTTTGGATTGCACTAACCTTTAAATCAGTCTCGACAGATTTTTTTCGTGGACATCGCTATATTATGAACTGCAGCATCTCACAGCACCGCGTTTTCAGTAGCGCCCCGAGGACCACCCCGCCTATCTCCCACAAATACTCTCCAAATACGCCTTCATCCCCTTTAGAAATTATCCACCTTTAACACGCCGTGACAAAATTGCATGATTCAGCCAGCTGCTGCCTCAAACCTGGGCGGACGGAGCACCGCCGTCCGCGCCCGCCCCTGCCTCTGCCCACCACCGGGCCCGTCCGGCCTGGTCACCACGATGCCGGTTCCACACAAACCCACCCCGCGCTTGTGCGGGCCGGGGCTGCAGGGAGGCCTCAGGCCCCACCATCTTCCCCCCTCACCTCACCGGCCCTCCGGCCGCCGCTCCCCGCCACCCAGCGCTGCCCCCCTCGCTAACCAGACCGGACCTAGACCCTTCCTGCCTCTCACCAGAAGGTGAGGACGGAGAATTCAGGGTGTGTGTTGCCTAGCAGGGAGGAGGAGGGCGCCATTTCGGGGGGGGGGGGGACCCCNCCTCAGCCCCCACCATCTCCCCCCCTCACCCCCCCGGCCCTCCGGCCGCCGCTCCCCGCCACCCAGCGCTGCCCCCCTCGCTAACCAGACCGGACCTAGACCCTTCCTGCCTCTCACCAGAAGGTGAGGACGGAGAATTCAGGGTGTGTGTTGCCTAGCAGGGAGGAGGAGGGCGCCATTTCGGGGGGGGNGGAGGGGGGGGGCGCCTTGCGGGGGGGGGGGGGGAACCCCGCGGCCCAGGAACCCGGCCCCGGCCGCCTCCCCCCGCCCGAGGAAGCCGCTCTCCTCTGTCATGCCCTGACTCCAGGCACTGGGGCTTTAAAAATAACCGACATGGCGGGAGAAAGGCAGCCACGACAGGAAGCCGCTCTGCCCGCCCCAGCCGCCGCCTCATGGCCTGCTCGCTGCCCCGCCGGGCCCGGGCCGCCCTCGCCCCCTCCCCCGCGCTGCAGCAGGGGCCGGAGCGGGAAACCCCGTGCGAGGAGCGAGCGCGGGGGGGGGGCGGAGCGGGAGGAAGGAGAGAGGCGCTCTCACGCAATGGTGCAATATCCTTCCGCGCTCGGAGGAAAAAAGTAGTTCCATGTTCCCCCGACCTCGTCGCCCCGAGTGGCTCAGGCACCCCCTTCAGAGTATCTCAAACAGTGTGGTGACGGGAATCTCTTGGGAAGGGGGTTCAATCCGGGGGGATTCGTGCTTTTTTCCCTGTGGCGTGAGGTGTATATCCATGCGCAGAGCAGAGCGAAACGAGTCCGGCGGCACGGATATATAAAGCAGACGCGGCGGAGGGCTTGCCTTTTTAGTTGAGGACAGAGCTGGTGTTCGGAACATGTCAGGCGGGTCCGCGGATTATAGCAGGTATGGCGCGGCGTGCGGAGGCCCTGGGCCCTTTCTTCGTAATGGGGCTCGATGGGTTGGGTGGAGGCGGCCAGGGAAAGGGAAGGAAGCGAGGATGCGTGTGTGAGGGTCCCTGCGCGCTCGAGATGGCGCTCTGAGGGCGGCTCGGCGCTGCGGTTAGTGCCCGGTGCCCCGGCCCTTCCCGGTTCTAGACCTTTCGGTCCCGTCTCTGCCCTTACTCGCGGTTCAGCGGGGGTTTCATACCATTCCTCGGGGTTGGCTTTTTTGTTGATTTTCTTAGCAACCCCCACCCCTGAAAAGCGGCCATTTTTAATTTCATCGTACCCACGGAGCTAGGTTGTAATAAAAGTCTCTGAGTGTCTTATTCGGGATTTTTTTCTTTTTTTTTTTTTTTGNAGGGCGAGACCATTTTTGGGGGAGGGGGGGAGGGGCGCGGCCCCCTGGGCGATCGCCCGGCGCCGTCCCCCGCCCGCGTGCACGGGCCCTTTTGCGCAATCCCAGGGGCGGAGCTCTCGCGAGAGTTGCCTGGGGCGGGGCGG
>VYZW01046251.1:54108-103695 GCA_013401315.1 Balaeniceps rex
AGTGAGAAAGAAATTTCACATTAGAGCTGAATTAAAGTGTGAAGATACTCCTGAAAAAGACCTAGAAGCTACATAGGAACAGGCAATAACCAGAGGCACTCTGTCGCATGATTAGAAGACATGTGATAGTCGATTACACCAAAGCAACTTGATTCCAGCTTACCCATAGAGTTCTCTAGCAGCTGCTAAAATAGTGGAAGTCTTTCCAGTTCCAGGTGGGCCATAGAACAACAGATTGGGAAGCTGAAACAGCAAGGCACCGTTATTTAAAAAAGCAAATAAACAAAACAAACCACAAACAGGAAAACCTACTGAAAATCTGAGCAGCTAATAGAACAGAAACTACCTACCCATGGTAAATAATATCAAGTCTTTCACTTCTAGAGCACTATGTGCAATGACCTAAAGGAGGACAAACAGTTGCTGTTTATAACACAGCATGAACAAGCCGTTATTTGGTGCCACCATCACATGTTCTATCAAAATTGATACTTCAGTTTATAATTTGTTTTGATATATTTCCTCCTGGTCATGTCTGAGATCACTAAAGCCTACAGAACTTACTGTTATGACTGCAGCGACAGGCAAATTTAGCCAAGGATGCCCTTCAGTCTGGATACTACTAGCAGTGCAGCTGTGACAAAATTTGGCACAGGTTAACTATCTTGTACTTTCTCAGCTCCCCAGACTGCCTTTTCAAGCCATGATGAGAATTCTGTGCTCCCACTAACTCCACTGCAGTAAGTACAAAGTAGCTTGTGAATGCCTGCACTATACTGCAGTGAGTGCAATGCAGACATACCCTAACACTAATCACAGAGATGCCTGCAACAACTGACTGGAATGCATAGCGCTGGCAAATTTCTACATCCATCCAAGGATTTTTTCAAAGGAGGAGACCAGTGGCATTTCTTAGAGAGATTAGGTTAACTGATCTTTCAAATAATTTAATTAATAACCTCAGCATGAAAAATAGGAATGCATTAAAGAAATATGCTGACACAGGAAGATCAAAGCAGCACAGCAAAGACCGCAGTAATAATATAGGATGACATGTAGCAGCACAAAGCATAAAATCTCACAATTTGAGAATCTGCTAGAAGTCTGGAATTCATCAGCTGGAATAAAATCCAAGCTGACTTTGTTTTGTCTGTCAGTCAGAGGAACAGTATAAGCCTGTGTAACACGTGGTCCCTAGGATGTGCAGTTTCAATACAGATGGAAAACTACTAATACTAACATGGGGCTAATAACACTTCATCTGGAAAGCTACACACAGTTCACGTCACCCTTAGTCAAGGATGATGAATCCAAACTGGGAAAGGTGATTAAAGGAGTGAAGAGCTGATCTTATGAGAAGTGACTTTTTTTTTTTTTTTTTTTTAAAGAGTTTGATTTTGTTAGCTCAGCAAAACAAAAGCTGAGAGGGAATATGACTGATCTCCATAAATATATCAGAGCAACACAGGGACAAAGAACAAAGTTGGCATAAACCAAATTTGTCTAAGTTAGCCATGACTAAATTTTGGCTGAAATCAAGAAGCTTTCTAATTAGCATAGGAGTGATAGCTTTCTTTACTACTATTTAAAGTAATCCCTCTTACAAATTATCAGGCTGCACTTTAAAACTGCTGCCTTTGACAGTAGGGGATGTTCCAGTTGTACGTTCTTAGAACAAGAATCCAAGAGTCCCCTCCAATCAACAGCAAAAAGACAAACCTCTCAGTCTGACTTGATTTCCAGCCCTTAATAAATGTTCTATTTTTAAGAAGAGTCAACTAAAATTAGATTAGAGAATGTTATGCTGAATATAGCAAGCAATGCAGACAGAATGGGAACAGCAAAACCAAAGATACCCAAAAAGCAGAGAAAAACCGAGGAGTACACAATCCATAATCAGAAAATGAAATAGAGGCAGACCAGTTTGGTAACAAGCATCCCATTTTAAAAACCAAGATAACGCATAAAGAACAGATTCAACTGTGTATGTACTGAAAAGTACAGATAGAAGAATTTCAATCTTCAATCAATTTATAGTAAATAAATCATTTCAAGTTTTGCCTGCTCTTTCTGCCAATCATTCATTGCTTGTTTCCCTAGTTACTAAAAAGTAAACAGCATTCAGTACTAAGAAACGTTATTTCAAGTTTAATTTAGATACCACAACATTATTAATCCCACTGTATCTTTTAGAAAAGCTCCAGGGAGAGGAAATGTTTACTGAATGACAGCTGAAACTTCACCAACAACCATGTTAGGTTAGCACACTGCAAGGGTAGGCATTTTCATGAAGATTCATAATTTCCTGCCTCTGTGCTAATTCACACTCTACTAGTTCTCAAAACAAGAGTTGGCAGGTAAAAAGTTTTAATAAGAATCTGTTTCCTAATTCCATTAAACCCATACTTTAGTAGTGTTTGCTTCAACCTCACTTATGCTTGTTTCTCACTGAAGTTATCACCAGTATTTACACTACTTTTTCACCAAGCACAACCTAATCCTTTATGTAACTGTGGCAGTATTTTTAAACAGACTGCAACCTGATCTGGTCATCCATTTTTCCGTGCTTGCCAGGGGTAAGCAGGATACCTGCAGGCATCATCCTGCTTATGGGAAAGTTACCACATATAGTGCAAACACCAAGTCCTTTTCTAGAAGTTTCAGTACAAATGAAGATGTAAATTGCAATGATAATCCTACACCTAACTCTCTTTTCAGTCATTAAGATATCACCAAGTAAATGAAAATTAAAGAATACTATGACACTTGTCAGTTTCTTTGCAAAAAGCAACAACAAACCAACAGTCCTGGCACACAGAAATCAATTTCTCCAGTTCAAAACCACTTGGGCTCTGGTCTCCCCAGTTTATAACATGACAGATGTTTGCTATTACAGGTGGAGATATATCAGGGACTTAAAAGTCCTGCTCTGTTTAGCAGCTCCCAAACCAAGACCCACAAATACTTACAGGCCAATCAACAAAGGACTGGCTCTCAATTTTCAACACTAAGGTTTAAATAAAGCACATTACACAAACATACAGTGTTGTCACAGCTGTTTCTTTGATGTCCCCAGATCTCCAAATTCAATAAGAACTTCTGAAATAAGTACCAGCGACCTCAGAGTTTAAATTACACTTTTGCCTTTTTGACGGAATGAGTCCTTTCAAGAATGAACAAAAATGTCCAAATTTTAAAAGTGTCAAATATTTTAAAGTACTTGCATGATTTTGTTCTCAAATGCCTTGCTGAGTTTGGGTAGCTATGGCAAACTACAAAGCCTGTAACCGTAAGCAGAAGTTATAATTTGCCTTTTCAACTCAGGAGGCAAAAAAGTCAACACAAGCGTACTAGGCTCATAATCCGAGAAACATTGCTGATCTAGAAGCTGTAAGGTTTTAAATAGCTGTTGCTCAAAATAGAACTTCACAACCCATCACCTAAGCGATCTTACATGATTGACATGTCCAGACAGAATAGGTGGCAGCACCTCATTTCTCCTTAGCTGTTAATAGTTCCTTACTAATTACCTCAACTGTGCAAATATAATATAGCAGCATTGCTGTTGAGACCCAGATTTCTATGGGTACAACATTACATGACAAGGTCACATTTCAACAGCATTCTCAAAGTAAACTGAACCTAGAGACATGAACTAAAGAAAGGAATTATGCAAGTTTTTCCTAGTTCCATCATACCAGCTTCATTTTCGCTCCCTATGCTCAAACAAATAAAGTACTTCTGCTTTTGCAAGTTCTGATTAAAGGAATATTTTCAGGTAGAAATAGACTCATATTAGTCAAAACCAGAACTGCAAAGTAAATTCTCATAAGATAAAATTTGCAAATACTACCTGTGCACGCTGGACATCAGAGCACACTATAAGTGAAAGGCTTCTTGTATAAAACTCCGAAAAGTTGGAACTGTTCCTTTTAGCTCTTGGTGAGCAGACAGCCACATCACAAATGTCATTTTCAGAACATCCACCAAACACTTCAGCTGGCATTAGCAGTCCATGAAAACAGAAACAGCTTTTGGAGTACAAGAATGACCCTTCTAGGTGAAACACGGAGCAAAAAAAAGTCTCAGTGTGTACAAGGGAAGGAATTGTCCAGATTTGCAAGAAAGCACAGCCATCTCTTGGCTACCTACTTTATTTCTCCCTTCAGTCCCTCCACCTCCCCATCACCTGGTTTGGAGGAAATAACCATCATTCATACTGAATATTTACTAAATTTTTATCCAAAAGCAAATGCAAGTGCAAACAAAAGGAATTGGAAAAGCTCTGCTCACCCTCTTTATATTCTTAAGTCACAGATGCCAACACTGCAGTAAAGTTAGCAAAATTGTCATACTTAGCTTTTTAAAGCCGAAGAGACTTACTTGAAAACTTTAACCCAAAAAGTTTGGGGATCACTATCTAAGTAGTAGACCTGGCACTTACAACTTAAACTTCCCTCATTAGCGAACAGTATATTTGTTTTAATGTTTAGCAGTTTCACAGAAGCACTGATAGGTCACTAGAACTGTTTAGGAATGACTGGCAATCCAGACTTTCCTATGAAACAAAACTTTCCCCTCTCCTCTTAAACATGAATGTCAAGAGTACTACCTGAATAGTAGTGTAGACAAAAGCCCTTCCAGATTTGAAACTATTAACAATAAGTTTACCAATTAAGCTTTTCCAGAAAAATTCCGAATTGCATCACAGAGCTGACAATTTTACAATGTTGAGAGGGCTGGAAACATCACAGATTTTACACATATATCACAATATACTACAAGGAAGCCACTTAGCTTGTTTGTAAAGTACCACTGTAAAAATGATCGTTGCTGAGTTGGAAAAGAGAATTTTTTGTTACCACTGGCTAAAGTTCCTGCCTAAACATACTGATTGGGTAGATGTTATTGTTACACTCACATCAGCACCTTCCAAGGACTTTTTCAGCACAGCAACAACTTCATCCTGGAAGGCAACTTCATCCACATTTTTGGGGCGACTAAATAAAAAGACATTAACCGCAATTTGTTAGCTAACAAAGTTTCAGAAGAAAACCGAAATTGAGAAAAACATTTCCCTTTCTGATTACAACGGGTACTGGAGAATTACACCGAATTTTGTAGTTGAGGTCAAAATCATAACAGGAAATCTGTCTAATGCCTCTGGTCTGTATTACTGAAGTGATCTAATTTCTCAGGAAGCTGTTTGTCTATTTCTATTGTAAACACCAGCCTGAGCTGTTTTTAGAAGCAGAACTGTATTGCAGACGGCAATATTTTACCGCTTTGTGAGCTGATAAAGGCTTCTCAAAAACAAAGCATTTAATGCACTCCTGCACCAAGCCACAGTGATGAAACCGCACCACTTGACATGGGCAATGGAGAGATTTTCTGCTCAGTAGCAGAACAAAGGGCTCTTATAGTAGTTCACAGTGCTGGTTTTCCCCTGTAACAGAAAAAGTTAAAGCTGTTCTCCCAGGTGGAGACACCTACAGCTGTAACCCCCTTTGCTACGCCCCCCCCTCCCCTCTTCCACACGTCCCCTCCAGAGCCGAACCCCCACCACGACCAGCCACGGCCACCCCGGCCAGCGACCCCACTGCCCCGGAAAAGCCCTTACTATTTCTCCACCCAGGGGATGGGTTTGAGTCTCTTGCCCTCCCCGCTGCTCCCCGCTGCGCCGGCCGCACCCCTCTCCTTGGCAGCGGGGGGCTTAGTGCTGATGGAAGACGGGCCTTTGAGGAAGGCCTGCATGACCCCGGCTGGGCTGGGCTAGACCGGGCCGGAGGTCCCGGTCCCGGTCCCGGTCCCGGTCCCCTCACAGCCGCCCCGCCTCAGCCCCGCGCTGGGCCGAGCACGTCCCGCACACGGCCGCAGTGCGTGAGCCCTCCACAGGCCCCACCCCCCCTTCCCGCCACCCCGCGCCCAGCCGGGGGCGGGGCCGCTTCCGCCTGCCGAGGGCCAACCACAGAGCTCAGCCCAGCCGCGGAGGCAGGCGCTGCCTTAACGCCTGGGAGGCCGGGGCCGCGCGGCGCCCGCCAGCAGCGCTGCGCATGCTCCGCTGCCTGGAGTGGGCGGAGGGAGGGGGGAGGCGGGTGCGCGCGCTCTGAGCGCGGGGCGCGCGGTCCGCAGCGGGCGGGCGGTGCCGTTACCTCAGGGCGCCATGGCCGCGCCTCCCCTCGGGGCGGCTTCGGCGGGGTGCCGGGCGGCTGGCGACCCCTCCTCGCCATCCCTCCCAAATGCCTCTTCCCCAGGTAGTAAGAAAAAAAACCCAAACGCGCGCTGTACAAAGGCAGCGCCGAAAGCAAGCGGAGGAGCGGCCGGTCCTGTCGGGAGGTGGGAGCCGTTGCGGCCCTGAGGCGGGGGCGCTCCCCTCCCCTCGCTGGGCGGCTGAGGTGCGTCGTGGGGATCTCTGGAAGCGAAACCCATGGAAGCCGCAGTCTCTGCCAGTCAGCCCTGTACCGCTCCAGCCGCCCCGGGCGATTTGCGGTTGTACGGTCACCGCTGCTCAAACCTTCGGCCCTTGCTGTTGCCATGCGAGCAGCTTCCCCAGGTGTACAGGCGTGGGGGTTATTTGTGCAAAAGCTACCAGTGAAGCAAAAGTGAATCTTTTTTGTTTTCCCGTTACTTCTAATACTCTCTATTACAGCAAAACCAGGAAAAAAATGTGAGGGGTGTGATTGATGTGACAGCTCCCTTTAAAGGACAAAAAAGCATCCTAGTAGATTTGGCAGTCGTGATGCACACCCCCATTTTCATGCGCTGGGTAGCTACAGCTTATCTTCCCAGTTTTGTGGGTGAAAAAAATAAAACAATTCTACCAGCGGTTGTATATTGTGTGGTTGCCGATGTTCAGCTTTACTATTTGCCCTTGGCTATTCCTGGGCACAAGGCACAGCCGGAGCGGCCTGGGCAGCCATGGTAGTGATCACCCAGAACAGAACCTGTGCAAGGGATGAGAGTGGATTGGAAATGGTCTCTATGGCAACAGATGAACAGTCTTTGGAAAAGGAGATGTGGGAAAGAATTTAGGCTGAAGATACATCATTCTATCAGTGAGACAAGCCTGTAATCCTTGTCTGGGCAATTTTAAATAAGCTGTTTCCTCTCATCTGGCATTCTGCTATTGAAGCATGAAATCCAGATCATAGCCTTAGCAGCAAGAAATGGCCGCACATATAATTACTGAAGTTGTCTTGTTCTAGATGAAAATGCAATGCTATTTTTTTTTCCCCACTGTGGTTGTATTTGGTACTTCCAAGTCATGGTAACTTGGAAATGGTAAGGATATATAAGCAGCTAGAACTGGTTAGCTTTCTTTCTGAAACTGTATAAAGCTTTGCTCTATTTTTGAAGCTTCATTCTATTTGGTGATCTCTATTCGATCCACTCTCCTTAATGGGGCCACTCCAAATATACCTGGCATTTGAGCATTGTATCAACTATGTATGTGCCTCAGGTTCAGTTCAGCAACAGAACTTCCTGTCTGCTACATTAACTTAACTTCATAACACAACTTTTTCTCTCATTACCTTAACAAAAGTTAAAAATTCCAGAAAGCAATAATCGAACACAAGCTCCTCTCTATTGCTCCCTGTTTTGTCTCCACCTCCCCTCAGATATACAAGGACTGAAAATTATGCTTGCTCTATTCTATTGAATGGCATTCACTCACCATCTTAAGGTCCAACAGATCAAACTCAGGCAGTTATGATGTCCTCTCATTTGTGTGACGCCAGCGTTTCCCACGGCAAAGACTGTTTTTCACTAGCATCATCAGTGCTCCTCAAATGTGGCCTGTAGAAACTGCTAGTCTAATGCATAGAAAGGCCAGTTTAGCTTTAAAATGCTAATCATTTGATGCATGCTGGATTTGTTCTTATGTAAGACTATTTAAGACTATTTATTTTAATTTATAAAGCTATACAACCCATGATGTGTTGGTATTTAAAAACCATAGCACCCCAGTGTCAGATGCCTCATTACTGATCCTGATTGAAGGTAACCTTCTTCATTCTCATCATAGCCAGGTCCTCCAGCCACACTTGAACCCTAGTATTTTCCAAGTACCTCAGGTCTAGTTTCACAACTGGTACAAGTAGATCCAGCAGCTCAGTGAAACGATCCATTACATTGCGCTACTACTACAGCAAACAGGAGGTAGAAGTGAGAGCGTGTGGTGGGATGGGTAGGGAGGTGAAGGTAGGTGCATCTTTTGGTGGCAGGGCAGTTTTTTGGCAGCTTGAGCTGATCTAAATGGGAAGCCTGGTCCCCTTCCTTCCCAGTCTTCTTATGCCGGCATTTGCAGGTGTACAACCACGGAATGAGGGTTCAAGAGCTCATCTGGCAGAAAATCAACATGTCAGGGGTTAGGGACAGTAGCAGGGCAGAATAGTTGATTAGGGGGAGGACATCTGTCTTTACAAGTTACTCTGCCTTCTGCCGTGGAGAACTGCCCATGCATCCATCAATCTAGACCTTCAGCCAGTTGACGTGAATGCTTCCTGGGAGATGAGCTTGGGTCTTTTTGTGACACTGAAAGTGGACAAGTGGCTTCCTTAAAATAAACTACATAGAGTTTAGGAAGTAAGCTGACCCTAAAAGTTACAGGATCAGTCCAACAGCTTTGTCCAAAATTCAGGCTTTGTTTTAAAAGAGGAAAGATGCTAGAAAGTGTTGAAAGAAGTGAATGCAATAGAAATAGGTATATATTGATTTTCTTAAAAGTTTAAGAGCAAACTAATCTAGTAACTGTCAGCATTGGAAGACTTTTGTCAGAATTACATAAGCAACACAGAGCAGACTGAAACTGGCAGTTTTCACTGTCCAAGCTGCATCAACAAGAGAAGGTTCAAAGCAAGATGGCAAGAATGTTGAAAGGTATGCATTGGCTTTTCTTTTTTTATGAAGAGAGAGTAACTAGGACAGCGTTTGGCTCAGCTCAGGAAAGAGTGACTGAGGGATATGGAAAGTCATGGCTAAGATGGATACTGCAAATAGGGAATTATTCCTTCCTTCTCAAGATGCAGGAACCAGAGGCCTGAAACTGAACTATCAGGCTTCAGATTTAAAACCAACAGAAGTTGGGGTTTTTTTCACACAATGCATATTTAAATTGCAAATCTTGTTGCTACCAAACTTTATGGCTGTCAAAATTATAAATAGATTCAAAAAATAACTAGACAGATTCATGAAGAAATGGAGTATTAAATATGATCAGGCAAATGCAAACTTAAGTTCAGAAAACCTATGAACTACAGACCACTGCAATCTGAGAAGGGAGTGCTGGAGAGGGACTCTCTCTTTAAGTGGCCAGTGTCGTACGCTCTTTCCTAAGGGTTTATTAATGGTCCTACTCACAGATGGGCTACTGCCCCAGGCTGTGTCAGGACAGCTGTTCTGGAGCATAGACAGTGATTGATTGATGTAAATGACGATGATAAAAGTGTTTATGATGGGGAAGGAAGAAAGGGAGAGGAGCAGAGAGCTTTGCTAAAACTAGTGTCTTCAGCGGCCTCTTTTCCTTCAGAATGGATGTTAGAAGCAGCTGTGCTCCTTTTCAAGTCAAGTAGCTGAAACAGCATCTGAGCCAAAGCAGGTCAGGCTTTGCAAAGCTTAGCCAAGAGGCTAAGCGTGAAGGCAGAGACCTAGGCATTGCCAGGGGAGCTGTGTGTAGGAGAAAAAGTGTACGTGCATTTTTCAGCAGAGAAGCCCAGATTTGTCACAGGAGCTGACTGAGAGGACAGGGGAAAGCCAAGAACAGCCAGAGAAGCACTAACACTGTGACCCTTTTAAAAGCTGAGCAAGAGCACTGTTGACTGAAGTGTTCCAAAAAGAACAAAACTAAAAAAACTTGAAATATGGAGTGGTATTTTCTTTTACTACGTGACTGATGTTACAGAAAGGAAACAGCACTCTGTGTGCCTTCTTTGTAGGTATGCATCAAAGAAGTATCTGACTCATTTACCATTTTTTTCTATCAGTGGAAATGTACTGCAGATCTGAAGTACTGCCATAACCAGTCAGAAGTGGTGACAGTGTAATTACCTTTCCTGATTGTGCCAACAGTGTTACAGTTCTTCCCAGCCAGTAATAGAGCCCCAGCCTTTGATATGGGGCTCAGGCAGTCTAAAGACAAAAGTTAAGGGAGGAAGAGAGATGATACCAAAGTAGCTTGTTTGCAAAAGAAGAAAACTGGGAAAAGGATTCTAACTTTTCTGTTATTCCATCAGCCTGCCTTTTTTCTGGTATGAAAGTTTCTTGAGATGCATTCTGTACACCAGAAGGTTGTGATCTTGTTCTGGAGGGAGATTTGGCTGAAAAACTAAGAGATGGGTGAGCCTGTAAACGTTATGTAGGACTGGGAAAATGGAGATAATCAGTACAGTGAAGAAGAGAGACTAGTTTCATGGATGGATCTAATTTTGATCTTTAATAGCCCTTCAATCTCAGTTGGCTGAATGGTTTTTAGTGACACAAGGAAGAGATATATAGCTTCATAAGATGAAAAAGAAGGAAAGATTAGATTAATCTATATATATTTTTTGCTGTGAGTTTCCCCTTCCATCTGGCCAGGCCATAGGATCTTGCAAACATTTTTTGTTTGCAGTGTGCAATTTACTGTTTATTAAAATTCCTTACAATGCTTTGGCCTCAGCTGTTTGGTTCAGGATCTAATAAATGGCTGGTGATTTGTCAGGCTGTCGCTCTATGGAGAAATCAAATTCTTTGCCTGTTGGCCATCGTTTTAATAGTGGAATCGTGGTGTTCGTACAGCCCCTGGCCCTGCTTTCTGGTGAGACCCTGGCTCATGCCTGAAATGTAAATCATCATCCTCTGTACCTCTAACATGTATATCAGCAAGGGCTTTTATCCTTCAGAGGGGAAGTCTGTATTTGTAGCAGTGGAAGTGCTGGCTCAAGTTCACAAATATACGCAGCACTGGAAATTGTTACCATCACAGTGATGGACTAAGTTGCTTCAGCATCTTTGAGCCATTCCTCAAGTGACAGGCACAGGGCTTTCATTTCTCTCTGCCTCCAAGAGATCCGTATAGTCCAGACTCCTGTTTCGCCCTGTCTCAACTTGGGTCTTGAACTGTGGAAACCAGTGCTTTTGCAGTATTTCTGACTCTTCCATTTGGGAATTTGTAATAGCAATACACACTATAAACAGCAGCCTTTTTTAATGCAGGCACCACTGAATCATGGCAGTGTAGAGAAATCATCCTGTGACTGGTAAAACTAGTGGAGTTTGCTATCCCATGGCTGTGTCCTGCAGCCTAAACCTTCCCACCAAAATAACCCCAGTTTCCCCCTTTTGTTCATTATAACTCACATCATAGGACAGCGCCCTCAACTCCAACTGAATCCTATGTAACCCATCCCACAGTATAAGTGGGCAGGGAGCAGCCACAAAATAAGTGTTCAGTCCTTACTGCATCCTTTCTCCTTTCAGGCTTTTTACACCTTGTTAACTTTCAGCGAACCTGTCGGAACTCATTTCTGTCTCCTGCATTGGATTGCAATTGACCAAGAGGTTCCAAAGTTATTGAACGTATAGTGGAAAACTGGAAAGCAGACTAACATAGCAAGAACAAATAATAAGAGAAAAAGGATCTTAAAATAGCAACTGTACATGTGTCTGCAGTTACTGATGCTGGATAACGATGTTGGTGTAGGAGCATATGGTCTTAAAATAACTGAGAATAAATTTAGCTAGAAATAAGACAAAGGCTCTTAGCTATCCTTGATGTTCTTGAACAGCCTTGCTGTAGGAGTAGTGAGAGCAAACCATCTACACTGCTTTTCAGTGGAGTTTAATTCATTTATGAATGGGATTATACAGTGTCTCTGCCTGCAGAAAAAAAAGAAAAAAGAAAAAATCTGTTGAGTGTCTGGAAACATGATGACTTTTCTAGTCCCGTGTTCCTACCTGCAATCTGTGACCCTCCGAGAGCACAGTAAAGCATCCCAGATCTTTCAGACCCCTGCAAAGATTATGTCTGGGTGGCAGTTTGCTTCCCATATGTTTTTTTTCCCGATGATGTCCTCTCTTCCCTGGTTGAGGGAATCCTTTTATTGTTAGTCAAGGTCTTTAGAGTTTGAACTTTACTGCCCAGATGGGCAGTAAAAAGAGGATCTCAGAAAAAAATGGCTTTTGCTTTAATCCCAAAATGTTGGCAGGTGGGTGGCTCTCAAGTCATCCTCCTCACTTGTTTTCAGGCAGACTTGCTGTTAAACTAACTCAACCGAAGTACGCAAGAAACTGCTCAGCGCAGTTGGTCAATGATCCAAAAATGAGGACAACAGCACACACACACTCAGACTGGCTTCTAGGTCAGCCAGCTGATTATAGGATTTTCCCATCACAGAGGTAGATAAAACCTTTTGCAACACCAGGACTGACGCACTAATTGTGCAGTAAGATCCGATGAGCCCACAGGGGTATTTTACAGCTCCAGCTTTGTGTATACTTGATGTCATGTTCTTTTGCATGTCTGGAAAGGTGAACCCAAGCAAAATCCTATGGATGGCTAGGGAAATCTGGAATTAGAGCTGAATACATTCTGCAGGAATAAAGCAGATCTTGCAGGCAGCTGCACCCTTCTCTATTTTATTTCTTCATTTTTAGATGTGTAATGAATTTCCCCTGTTTCCGGAAGTATCTTGTGTGGAGCTTCAGGTAGGCTTCAAAGGAGGAGGTGCAAAGAGGGAACGGAGACATACAAGTCTCTGGCATGCCCTGCCCTTTCTCACTTTCTTTCCTGCCTCACTTTTCCTCTTCTTGGATCCCAGATGGGGTCTGTAGCCAGGAGGGTTGATGAAGCTTTCCCGTAGCTCAGCAGCCAGTTGCCCTAAGGCAGCCACGCACCCATGCAAGGCTCAGCTGTGTCCCTGGCACGCAGCGGCAGCTGCTCCCCACAGACCTGCTCTGGCCCACTGATGTTCACCAGTGCCTGCCTGCCCATAGACACAGCTGAGCTCTGTGGCCATGATCGTGGGTGAGACCTACCTAGCACCCAGGGCTAATTAATTCACCCTTCTTGTACACGTGCAGCTGGAGAGGGTCCTGTGGGCTCAGTCACACCAGGATCCCAGGGATCCTGTCCATGCAGGAGGGCAACAAAGCCTCTGTTACCCCCCTAAAAAGCCCACTGCCCCCCTCCCCCTCCATGTATGCGGCAGCCCCATTTGTCAGGCCAGGGCTTTTAGAGGGGGTGGGAGGAGGGCCTCTGGGGACATTGGGGGGTTCCACCTGGGGACAGCCTGCAAGGCGCCTGGGCCCCAGGGGCCAAGGGGGAGCACCGGCGGCTGCCGGAGGGTTGTTCTTGACTGCCAGGCACGCTGGTAAAGAGAGTGTTGCAGAGCAGCTGCTGCTGTTACAGCTCTCCTGCCAGCTCCACTCCTCCCGATGCCATTCCTACCTCCAGGATTTTTCCCTGACTCACAGCATCACCATCCAAAAGTCTCCCTGGAGGAAGGTATCTGCCTGCTGGTTTGTCTCTTTATCCTTTGCCTCATCCGCGGGAGAAGGGAGAAAAAAAGCCATAAGCAATCAACTCGCCTGCTTCTTTTTCCTTTTTTATTTCCCCCCTCCTGCTCCCTTCCTGTTGTCAAGGGGGGTAAAATCCCCTTATGGAAGGAGCTTTTCTAGGTCCATGCATGGACGGCAGCAAATTGGAAGAGGTGAGCAGCCGGCAGAAGATGTGAGAGCTGGAAGGGCCGTGCCGTGGGAGTGGTCCTTGCTTTGTGTGCAAGCGAGGCAGTGAGTGTGCAGCCTCCCACTCTGGGTGCATCTTTTTTTGGATGCTGTGCAGTTCCCTGTGTGAAATGCTTTTTTGGTTAAAAGAAGAAGAGATGTCACATCAGGAGCTCACCCAGCGACTGACTACGGTTATCACCCATGTGGGTAAGACATCTTTATTTTTCTTCTCACTACATTTGTGTAGATTTGGGGGCCCTATTCCCCCAGGAGGTGCTGGTACAGGCAGGAAGCCTTTGTGTGACAATATCACACCTGTGTGTGAAATAGAAGCCATCAGCAGATTGCAAACCCATGGCTTTGGCAATTAGTCAGCCTTTTATTGATGGTTTGGTTTGTTTTTCAAGCGTGCAGTTCTCTGAAAAGCAGAAACAATGAGAGCAGAGAGTGTCCTACCTGTGAACTGATCTGTGTAAAATACCCAAGCACAGCCCTTCTTGCAGGGAGGTGGTAGAGAAAAGGGCATGGTGGAAGGATGCTAGAGCAACAGCAGTGCTAATGTGCTTTGCATTTGCAAAGCATTTGTGATACTGGAATAGCAGCCCATTCTCAGAGAGTCGTCTTCATTGCCATTGCTGTTTCAAGGATTCTGGAAGGTGCTGGGATGGGATCCCAAAAGCTCTCCTCCATGTCAGGCTTGATTTTACTGTTTGCTAGCTTCAAATGCTAGTGAATGCAGGTAAGGCCCTATACTATGCACTGGCATCCTTGTAAGTCTAAGCTGGCAACCCACTTCCTAGCATTGGTGACCAAACCACAAGGAATCAAATAACCTGAAACTAGCAAGACAGTAGGAGATGCTGGTGATTAAAATATCAACTGAGAAAAGCTTTTGGGACCATTTTTGGTTACATAAAATTGAGTTAAAACAGATTGTGGCTGTGTTGCATCATGTAAAGAGAACATTTTTACTTTAATTGCATGGGAGCAAATTTTATAGCTGTCAATGTTTATAATGGATTGTGTGTTGTGAATGCCAAAGATGTTGTACAGGTTCCTGAAATGCCTTTGCCATTGACTTTGCTCAATCTGTAACAGAGTGTGACCAAAATGTGTCTTTTGGAGAATATACAATTAAGATTTTAGACCAAAATTCTTCTTTGGTTTGATATTAGCCGTATCAGCTGAACTAAGTTTAAGACAGCAAATGCAATTGGTAGCTTGCCTAAAGAAATAGCACAAAAGCAGATTTAAACTGAATAAAATACTTAGGATTAGGTCCCATCTCTCCAAGCTCTTCTCCAGGGGTCACTCTTGGTGCTCCTGGTAGCCTCAGCAGGGGCTTGGAATGGGAGAGAGAGTACAACTGCCAAGAAAGCTTGCAGCATCAGCCTCTTTGATCCAGTGATGCCAACACGAGTTGCTTTGCAATTGTACAAATTCAGATTGACACAAAGTCACATGAATTCACATTTTTATTATGAAGATTTGGGATTCAATATGAGGCACATTTAATTTTTTTAGGAAGAGTATTTCAGTGGAGCCAACAAGATTTGTGCATCTCCTGGTTTTCCTGTTAGATTCAATACAGGTCCCCATCATCCATATTGAGGACCTTCCTTGATGTCAGGAGGGATTTGTTAGAGGCAACATAGCATTATGTTAGCATTTAGCAATGTAGAAGATAATTCTGGACACTAGAAAGATGCTAATGAACATTTCTACTGTTCCCTGACAAATAGAGAGGTTTCTGGGTCATGTGGCTGAGGCTAGAGAGTCTCATTGGTTTCCTGGAGGTCAACCAGCAGGTCAGTCCTAGGGAGAGGAATGACGCTCACAGATCTTGGTTTTTTTCCATTTCATACTGAGGCGAGAGCCTAGTTCCCCAGGTTCTAACAGGGAAAGATAATCCCACCATTTTCCCAGCCATTCAAGACCTAGAAATCAGACACTACTTGTGGAATCTGCCTGCTTTTTTGTAGACAGTGCTCATTTTTATCAAATCATGTAACTAGAATAAACAGCTGTACCAAAATGGGAACAAGTAATGTTAAAAAAATTGTTACTGGCTGAAGGAAGAACATTTCTTCCAAACCCACTGATGATGCACCGTGTTTATGAATCACACCTTGTAACATGAGTTGCCTTAGCTGAATCAGCAGTAGCTTATTGAAACAGTAATTCCTGGGCAGC
The DNA here is from genome assembly GCA_013401315.1 of Balaeniceps rex. Taxonomy (NCBI): domain Eukaryota; kingdom Metazoa; phylum Chordata; class Aves; order Pelecaniformes; family Balaenicipitidae; genus Balaeniceps; species Balaeniceps rex. The sequence goes on from VYZW01046251.1 coordinate 70,006, forward strand.
TGCAGGGGTCTCTTGAACGTTCAGTGGGAATCTTTACAGCTCAAACAAGGGAAAGGGCTCTCATCCTCAGCAAACTGTGGGGATCCCTCGCCATGAACATACTTTATACTGTTTACTATTTTTACAGCATCTATCACCCTCATATTACCACTTGGACTGATGGCATTCAACCCGTCTAGAATGTAGCCAACTCTCTGTTGGGAGCACAGCTCTCAGCTCACCCAATAGCAGGAGGGAAGAAACTTATTCACATAATTTGCAAAAAGCCAAACAAGAACTTTATGGGAGCATTAAAAACAAAGACCTTTATATTTGCAATAAAACCTTTATGGGATCATTTTGGTCTGTGTGAAGTAGGTGACACACCAGTTTGTTTTTAATGTGTCAATAAGAGTGTCACAAACACAGTTAATTGCCTGGAGCTCAACTTATCTGTCCTGGGCAGAAACTTTGATCCCTCATTAGCTGACTCATGTTGTGTTAGACAGTTCATGTGCTTGTAAAAAAAGCCTCTTATCCTGATACAGGCTTCATACATACAGCTACCTGCTTCACCCAGGTTAAAATCAAAGCATTGAAGTTATCTACCTACTCCACAGTAGCTATCTTAACTTGGTACTTTTCCAGTACCATGCGCCCTGCCCTGTAGCACATCTTTACACAGTGTCAAACAACAGAAGACCAAACTAGATCTCTTAAATAGCCCTGTGCTCCTTCAGCCCCTCTGGGATTATTCCTGATTGCCCTGGTGTGGGTGAGGTAATGGGGCCACCACAGGTGTCTAGGGCAGGAGTAGTTTGTGAATGCTAGCAGGCTTTCTGCTTGCTATCCAAGATTTAGCACAAAATGTTATCCAATCTTGTTACCAAAACTGCGTCAAGATTCTTTTTTTAATTTAACCTACTTCCATTAAACTTGATTGTTGCGAGGTGTTGGGGAAACACTCATCTCTCTTGAAAAAAACATGTCCTTTGGGTAGGTGGGCAAGTGGCAGCTCTTCTGTGATGGGGAGGAAGAAGCTTTGCTGGGTGACACGCCTGGTGCTGACAGCAGGATTGTTTGCATGTGGGAATGGTACGGCTCTTCCAGCTTGCGAAGCCCACCAGAATATGCTTTTGTGCACTCGCTACCCACCCACACTTGGCAGTTGGTTCCCAGAAGTCTGATGCTAGCTTTGCTATGTGTGGGCAATGTTCTGGGCACAGTTATGCACGCAAGCACCCAGTGCCCCATTTTCCGCAGATTTTTATTCTTGAAATGATTTTATAATAAGATGGAGCTGCCAGAACTGATGTCAGCTGTCTCAAAAGGAAACAGCAGAGCTTGGCTCCTCTCTGTTACCAGTAAAGTATTCCACAGCACATTAGGGGCAGAATTTTCTTAGAGAAGTTAATTTTCCTTAACTTCCAATTAAGTTGTAAGAGCTCCTCACATCTTCAAATGACAACTGGATCCCGATGAACTGTCTGTCAGTGTCCATGCTAGGGGAGGCACTGATATGACGTTGCAGAAAGCAATACATTACACGAATGATATATATAAGAAAAAAAACATATGTTCATGTCAGCTTTCATCTGGTTTTACACACTCGTATTTGTCCAATCTCCCATTTTATGAACAGAAAAAAGAATTTAAGTAACTTGATGGAGATCAAAAGGAAAATCAGTGGCAGAACTTGGTTTAGGATGGACATCTCAGGACTTACATGATCACTTAAAATTCCTATCTGTTGACCATGATGGGTCAATCCATATCACTCTTGGCTTAACCACCAACTCTGAGGAGCAGTGTAAAATATCTGTGTATGTGAAGAGAAGCTGTGCTGCAATTTGGGACGGGAAGTGAAGGATGATCCTGCATCCACTTGACTGTGTGAGAGGAATTTAGGTCAGCAGAATGGAATAACCCGAGCTGGCACTTGTCCGAGGCCAATGGCTTAGCATCACAAGTCACAGAATCTGTTTTATGCTGCAAAGCCATAAATAATCTAACATGTCACAGCTGGGTAGACGACTGCAATGTTTCTGATCTGTGTCTCTGTACAGCAAGGACACTCAAAAGAGATTTTTTTAAAGAAATTACTTTTCAAGGTACCATATCAAATAGGCCTCCTGCTACTTCTATGCAAAGGTTTAAATCAAGGCAATGGAAATTCCCCTGCCTGCAACAGAAAATTCTTTGCTTTGTTTTAGAGCATTCATGCATTTCAGGAACTCTTTTCAAACCACTGATTCTAAGCTCTGTTTTAATTTCAGTTTTCTGGTGAGCAGCTAGGGGCGACTGGTCTTTTCCACTGACCACAGCACACCAGGTTTCCTTACCCAAAAGTAAGATACAAGCATGGGATGTGCATCTATCACTGCATTCCCAATGAAACAGGACAATAGAAAACTGCAGAAATGTGTTTGCTAAATTTGCTTGGGATCTCATGCTGACGAGAAGTGGTAGTTTGGAGTTCTTTTCCCCATTAACCTACTTCTATTAAAAAATTGACCTCTGTGATCATGTTATCTGCATCTTTCTCTCTGTACCCCAATAAAGCTTTTGAACTGTTGGCTAATTTTTACCAAATTTGGTGAAGTGACAAAGGCCATAAAATATTAAGTTCATGCAAAATATGAAAATAGTGACTGAAGAGAAGAGAAAGATGCAATTAGTGAAGAAAAGTCTAATAAGCTCATTCTGTTAGACCTCAGAGAATCTACGTGGGAAAGTGGAACGGGGGAAAGGAGCGGTAATAACAATTTATATTTTTTAGTTTCGCAGCTTAAAAAAAGCTACTTGTTTACATTTTTGTTCCTAGATTGCGGTTATTAACTTTACCCCATTCTGTATGGCTTATTCTGTGCAGCTGTTTCACTGGGAACTGTTTAATAATTTAAAAGTGTTTTGCTAATGCTGCAAAGTTTATGCCTATAAAAAGTGGAAATCAAGCTTTCACAGAAATCCATGAAAAATGTGCAGATGTGTCTAGCGCACTCTCCAAAATGTAGAATATTACCAGTAGCACACAGTACTTGTTTAAAGCCCACATTCTAACCCGGTTTGTCGTGGCATGACCAGGAATAAAGACCATAAGAAATTGTTATGAGTTGGGGATCTAAAACACTAGTTTGTCTTTGTCTCAAGGCAAAATATTTATGTGATAGTTTGGCCTGGTGTTTAGGGAGACAGAGGTGACTGAAGTGCTCCCCAAAACCAGTAGAAACAGTAGCATGCACTGTCTGCTTCTGTTTCAGGAAAGAACAGCTCAGAGGTGTTTCTCTTCTACATTCCATCTTCTACTTTAGCTGAATACTATTTCATATGGGGTGTGACTCTGACTCCACCATCCTTAACAGAGTTCAAGAGAAAGTTAGAAAAATCCTGCAATATCCAGGTGTGTTACCATTAATCATTTCTCTTACAGCAGCATGCAGTGAGCAGAGCCATGCAGAGCCCCACAGAACTGAAAGGCTGCTTACAGCCCTAGCTATTTTCTCATTTATTGATATCCTCCCCAAAACTGGCTGTTAAACCCTGAGCTATCATTCTCAAGCCAGTAAGAGACCAGGATGTTGGGGAGAAAAGGGAAGAGGAGTAGTTACAATCCACCATCTGCTTGCTGCAGGGTTTTCACACTTTCTACTTAGGCATTTTGTGATGGCAACTGTTGGAGACAGGGTACTAGGCTGGATGGAACTGAGGTGTGATCCATTCTGTCAATCTGCAGGTCACTGTCTGTTTCGAAAGCCTCCAAATTGCATAGCATTCTACAGCAGTCTCCCTCTGTCCTTTACTTTCCAGCCTACCTCAGGAATGGCTTGTAGGTGTTTGTTTCTTGGAATGAATGCATGGAGGAGTGTTTGACATGCGAGGAAATTATTAAAGGAAAGTCAGGTGGCAGAATCCAAGTTTTGTTGTTAGTACTGGTGGTGCCCATGGTCCCTTCCACAGCTATGCATACCGGGCACCAGGTCCTGTGCATCCTTAGAAAGCTCTACTGGGCTCTGTAGTTTGTCTGTTGGTGCCTGGAAAGTGGTTGGGACTCAGACGGATTATTCTAAGATGCATGTTTCAGTTGCAAGCAAGTCTGTATGTCTGCTGTTGGAGTCAGCTCTTCTCATGGCTTTCCTGAACCCACCTCTGCCTCAGGACTGTATTTCAGACAGTTTCAATACAGCAGAAAGGAGGAACTACCAACTTCCAGAGCAGGCATTTGCAAATGATATGTGGTGGTTTTCTGTGGGTTTTTTTTGGGGGGGGATGGGTGGGGAGGGAGGTTGGTTATTAATAAATTAAAAAAAAAAAAAGAAGAATTAGGTAGTTTAGGTCACAAGCAGGGGAAAAAAGACTTCTTGCAGCATCATTCAATGAGCTAGTCAGACTGTGGCACTTCCCCCTCTCCTCTTAAACACTCCAGAGCAAGCCCAGGGCTACCTGGAAGGAGGGGCAGGGGGGCTTTCCAGGGGAAAGCAAGTATAGGAGTTTTCCTCCTGTGTGAGGTCTCTGGGTCAGGCACAATGAAAGCTGCTGGTGCTGACAGAAGCTTGCTAACGGGGTAGGCAGTTGCAACCATTCTGCACTGCTAAGTTCCAAGATTAAAAAGCAAACAGGGTCAAAAGGAGGTAGAGAGGAGCCCCTGTTTGTTACCATCTCTGGGGCAGAGGGAAGCTCAGATGGCCTCAGTGAAAATTAAGCTGAGCTGACATCTATCACAATTCCTGGCAGCTTGTTAAATAGAAGGGCCTTTTTCCACCTCTTACCTCATCTTTTATTTAATTCCTTTTCTCGCCTTCCATATGGTGCCTGAATCCAAGAGATCCCCGGAGAGGACATCTCCCTAGGGGAAACAGGTTCGGCACTTGGGAAGGTACTTGCAGCACCAGACCATCTCAATGAGTAGAGAATAACCTAAGCAATTTCATTGCTGTTACTCCTTTCTCCCTTCTTCTGCACCATGTTTGAGGCCTCTCTTAGCCCCCGAGGAATGACTTAGCATTCAGTCTAGGATGAATCTCTCTGGATGAGGCTTGGATGACTGCTAAAATTGTTTTGACACCACAGTGCCTGGTACCTGATGCTAGCCCCTTTTGTATATTTTCTCCTGGTTTTCGGTGCTGGGCTTGTGTTCAAGTGTTTGGGAGAACCACAAATGCTTTGTGTTAATGCTGATGTGTTGTAGCCCACTGACTGAGCCTCTTGCACCTCACTTTAGAGAGTTCAGCACAGTAACATCTGGATTTCCCCAGGTGGTCAGTGGGTCAGTGATTGGGAGAAATCTGAGTTCTCTACAAAGCTGCCTGCTCCTGTTCACATAAGAAAATGCTGGAGAATGATGTGAAAGGGATAACATGGCACATGGTTCATTATTAGTCAGTCAGCTTTGGTGACTCACACTAACCAGTGCAGCAGACATGGCCAGAATTGAAACTGAAGAACAAGGGAGACAGGGTGAAGAAACAGCCAACTCTTACATGCATAGATGGAAAAACATCACTTGTAAATACCTTAAGTGATCTGTAAATCATGGCATGGAGGGAGGTACTGCTCTGAGAGCAGAAACACTGTAAAGAAAAGCTTGCGAGTTTAGTGGAAGAGCAGACAGCAGGCTCCACTTTGGCATAGGGACAGATGTGTAGGGGACAATCAGGTTGAGATCACAGTATCTTCAAGCTCCACTGTCATGTAAGCACAACACAGATAACATCTGTGAGTCCAAAGGCATAGCTGCCTCAGAGGAATGACTGAGCTCATGTACTGGAAGAGAGCCATATCCAGCATGTGAACTTAGGCTGGTCTAAGTCTGAAGCAACAACATTTATTCAAGGGTGAAATACATTACATTTGTACCCATCCACTTCTTGTCATTTGCAGTGCAGCATTACAGAAGGCTGATGCCTCTTCGGCAGAGGTCTGCAAATAATTCAGCATTAATGAACAGTCCTTTTTTCCTGTTTTCTATTAAAATATTCTTTGCAGTGTAGTAGGAAATGAAGCACTGAAATGAGACAGACAATCCCCAGCTGCAGTGGGCCCTAGGATTTAGTTTACAAAGCTGCTGTGTTCTGTCTCCATCTTTTCCAGCCATTGGAGGGACCTGACAGTGCAGAACAACATCCCAGACAATATGGCTAAAGGAAAGACAGGCTACCAGGATCAAAAATCCATGCTGTCATGAAATGGTTGTCTATTTTGTTTACCAGAACAACACACACACAATAGCTCAAAACCAGCTTTGCACCTGCTGTGCATTGTATTTGGAGTGTTCTTGAAAATGCATTGTTCCGAAATCACTGCTGTCATGAAATTTGAGTCCTGAATCCTTTAGGCAGTCAAGAGCTAAACAAGCACAGCCAAAGCACTGATTCTCCATGCCTTCATAGAGATGAACTGCCACTCATTTAGATATCGTTACCCTGCCTGCCTCAAAGATGGATTGCACCCATGGTTTGGCTCTGGTATAAGGTATTACCCTCCTGATTTGAGGACACGAGCTTGTTTGGCACCTCAAGGCAGCCAGCCCAGCCCTCCCTCGGACTGGCAGAGCTTCCCTGATTCCAGAGCTACATGAATGCAACAGAGATGGAGTTCTCCGAGGACTCCATTGTAGTAAGTGCAGGACTATTACAGTGAATGCAAAGCTGACTCTCTGGAAGCTTAAACAGAGATACAAAGATCTTTTTGGGCATGTTAGTCCAGCTTTTGATTTTAAAAGTCACTGATTCCTGACCTGGATTACTCAAGCGTGGGAGTAAAGGTTAAATTCCTGCAGAAGCCAAAATCCTTTGAAACATTGCAAAGAGGTGATGGGAAATGATCTCTCATTAATATTATAACAGAGTGGTTCTGATCCAGAAAGGTGCAAAGAGCTCTTTATTTCTGTGTGAATACATGGGGAACTGCTGGCACTCAGCACTCTGCAGGACCAGATATTTTTGCCCGGGTGTCCTCAGCTGTAGCTGACCCAGCTATAGCCCCTGCTGCAAACAGGTTTAAGAGGCAGCACAGTGCAGGTACTGCCTTGGGAGCTGAGACTTATGACCTACTGTCAGAATTGCCCGGAGTTCATTTGGGGATCTTGGGTCAGTTCCTGTAAGAGCTCAAGGAAAACCAAGCTGAGAGGATCTTGAGTCAGATGCCCCACAGCCGTGAGTGCAGGCTGTAATCTCTGTGCTTTCAGTTACCTCCATCTGTGTCTCAAAGATCTTGATGGAAACCAGCACCTCTTATCCTGAGACTGTTTATGCACCCACCTGCATCACCTAATATATGAGCACCCCAATGGTACTACGGTAGGGCTTTCATAGTATCAATCCATATATTAACACCATATGTTACAGACTTCATACGAGAAAGGCTGGATCTGCCACTTCCGCAGTGCAGGCTGTTGCCTAGGGCAACGAGATATGAGGGCTGCAAACCATTTAGCTATTGCTTTCTCTGCATGACTGTGAGCTGTATGATTTCCAGTTTCCCTTGGGCAATGAATTCTCTACAGCTGGCCCTGGATACAAGAGCAGTTATCTGCAGTTCCAAGACATAAATACAAGCCAAACTGCTAATGTACAGCATTTTGGTCTGCCTGGCAACAGCTGCTGACAGGATCTGACTCTCCTCATTCAATACATGCCTTGAGCTCCAGAGGTTTTATAGGAGTTACTCCCCATTAACTCTGGAGAACCACTTCAGGATACCTGGAACGTGGAGAGGTGAAAAAATCTAAAACCAGAGATGGTATCTTTCAGTATTTCAGGAGAGCGGTTGTTGCCTTTAAATTCCGAGGCCTTTAAGGTAGCAGCCATATTTTAATTATACATATGTAGAGGATTAGCCCACAGTTACTGGCATCTTCAATTACTATTATTGCAATATCTATGGTTTAGCTAGGACTTTCTGAGGATGTGCAAGTGCTGACAGACAGGTACTGGGGGAAAGAACTGCAGCAAACACATGCAGCTCTAGTGACAATGATAAATAGAAATGAGATGATTTGGATGTGTGAAGTTTGGCTATGTTGTCTGTTGATTATATATGTTACAACCTTAACAGTTCAAATGCATTTTTTTCTGGTATGGAGTTCATATTCTAATGGAATTGCTGTGGCTAGAATTACTATCAGGAGAGCTTATCTCTTGTTATCGATCAGTAATCCTTTGCCTAACAAAGGATGACTATTAATATTTCCCCCTTTTGAGTCTGAAGTTCACTTTTACCCATTACACTTTGGTTCAGAGGTCTCTGAAGCCAAGGCTTAATTTCTGAAGTGATCAATATTGGTGTTCGCGGCATAAAAGCCAAAGCTGATGACATACATAGGAGCCATACTATTGATCTTGCAATATTCAGAGGAAAGGTAATTTCAGACAGAAATAGCTGTGGCCTTAGTATGACCCTGAGCTGTGATCAGGTCCATAACTAATCAGAAAGCTCCCAGCAATTACATGCCAGTACTTGGTGCAGGAAGATTGCTGGGAAAATCTGATTAATCCTTGTTATGGTGATCAGCTTATTTTGTGAAAATAAAATTCCTATTTTTTTAAAAGAGAGATTCAAAGCTACTCTCACTAGTTCATCTCTCTCAGATATTTGCACTGTTATCAATGTCTAGTATCTTTTCCCCTTCCACATAGCAGAAGCCAGGAGAGGCTTCACAGCAGATGTTGAAGTCACAGTTCAGCTTGAGATAAACTTTTTGGTCCTTTTTTTTGTAGCTCATAAAAATCCTAATTTCTGGCTTTGTTTTCAGCTAGGGGAGAATGCAGTTTCAGCAATGTGCAATTGTAATTTTGGATCATGTTGAATTACACTCTGGCTATACAGCAGAGCCTTGTGCATAGCTGTATCTTGAATGGGAAAAGCAAGCTAGGAGCCAAACGCACTTTGAGGAGCAGTGTTGTTGAACAGAAGCAAAGAATAATTTGTCAGTGATATTCTGTGCCCATTCTACCCCAGTATCTGCAATAGCAGCTCTGTACAGGCCACACGCTGCCTTTCCCACTCTCCCCTTCGGAGCTGGGGTGCCACCAGTATGCAAGGTTTCCCCGGTCCAGCCATGGGAAGGAGGCGATACGGAACACAAGCAGCCATCCCCTGCATCCTCCTCTGTGCAGCAGGGTGCCAGAGCAGGGCGGCTGCCTGGGGAAGGGGGTGCGTGTCTGCTGGTCTCAGGGAGGCAGCTGTGCTGGAGCAGCCTCGTCCACCGCAAGGGAGAGGGCAGCAGAAGGCACATCAGTGCCATTTTGCACTACAATTTCTACTGTCGAAGTCCCTCAAGGATGGGGTCGAACAATTTCATCTTCCTTTCTCAGATCAGCTGAAAGGTACGGTGTCACCGAGTTGGGCAGAGGACCCTCAAGCCCCTCTCCAAGACATTTTATGGCACTGCAGGGTTTGGTACCCGGGAGTTACTTTCTGTTGATACAAAGCCCCGTCCAGCGACATTCAGATGGCCCCCATCGCGGCCTCTTTTGCTGAGGAGCCACTAGAGGGCACAGGAGGGTGTAACCATGTCTGCACAAACCCTATAGGAGCAAGGCCATCTCCCTGTTCGTGCTACAGTAGCATCCAAGTGCAAAATACCGGGACAGCACGATTTCAAAAGGTGTGGTATCCAGAGGTAAACAGCCTGCGAGATAGGCGCTGAACCTTTGAAAATTTGGATACACAAGTTCTCTATTTAAGCTTTTCATCCAAACTAGGATACAGTATAGAAGGACATCACTTGACTACATGTGTGTAATTCTTGATGTCTTTAGGAACCATAGTCTAAGTTTTATATAAAAGCCATTTTCCTATTTAGGAGTAAGCACACGCCTTCCTTTTAATCTCTGGAAAATGTAAGAAAGAGCCCGATTTTAAGGCAGCTTCTATTTCGGCAAATGAGAGAATCTGTAGTGATTCTCATAACTTAATCAAACACCACAAAAGTTATTAGAAGTCGTAAACATCTGCCAGGAAATGTACCTTACAGGAAAATAAGGCTGGCATTAGTATGATCATCCTCACAGCCCCCAGGAGCAGTCCCCCAATACCTGAGCAGAGATGGTGACAGATTCAGATGACATATCAGGTTTAAATTAATCTAGCAAGTCTAAACTGCAGGTCAAAAACAGCAGAGAAAGCACCTGAAAACAGCATTACCCACAACATAAGAAAAAGAGGGACTGGAGGCCTTCTTAAATGGAGTAGCTGGAGCATTGGGTGGAGGGCGTGTTGGTGGGGGCCTCAGGTGAGAATGCTCTGGCAGTTGAGGCTGGTTAGCATGCTCAGGACCCTGACTACGTGCTGCTGCCAAATGCAAACTATTTTCTCAGTACAGCCCACGTGCTCTAAAATACCTGCCATGTCCAGTACCAGTGCTGATATTTGGGATCAGTCACTGAGCCTGATTTTAAAACTCCTTGTTAGGGTTTTGTTTTTATTTCAACCAAGTAGCTCATTCTTAGTTTCAGTTCAGCAGCCTTCACTATCAGACCTGCTGCCTCTGAAAGTGTACGTAGTAGTAATTAGCCTGACAGAAACAACAACGGCAAAACCTTAATGAGCAAGATGCTATTTTAAAATACAGTGTTGAAAAGATGGGGATATCTACAAATGATATAAAATAAAGTTGAGAAACACTCTGTGTGCCACAGTCAAGGCTGCAACCAAGAAAGAGACATTTCTGGGTATGTCCCTGCTTATGTTCCAGCTTTACTGCAGTAATTGCAATTGATCTTAGACAAATTGCATGAATACCTTGGGATTCAGTTCCCAGCTGAAGACTTTTTTCCTTATGCTTCATTATTTGTATTGACATTTTAAAGTTCATTGGTGGGTTCTTATAATGCTTCCACTCAATTAAATATATTGCTTTATTTTTTGTACAGTTGATTGCTATTCTTGAAGCAAGTATATTTAAAACAAGAGACAGACAGGAAAATACTGTGTAGAATTATGTGAATTTACGCTGCAAAGGAGCAGCAAAGAAAGAGTTGAAGAGGGGGTGAAACTATGATTTCCCACCTGAAAGCAGGTACCAATTAGGAGCAGGTGTTATCACTAATAGTGGCCTGGAGAATGGCTACAGGGCCTGTTCCAAAGGAGCTGTGAGAGAGATACTAGCTCGAAGAAATGAAACAAGAAGGTAGATTGTTAGGTGGAGAAGGAAATACAGAAGAGATGCTGGAAGGCTGTATAGTGCATGGGAGGTGAGGTTGGAAAGCTGTATGGGTGACCCAAAGGCTGTGTGGAAGGCTGACCTGAGGATTGAAGCTTGCATGCTGCATGGAGACCTAAAGGGTGTGTGCTGTGTGGGAAGCTGCAAGGGTGTGTGGGAGGGCTGAAGGCTGTTAGAAAGCTGGAAGGATGAGTGGGTTGCTGGAAGGCTACATGGGAGACCTGGAGGCCAGGTGGGTGGCTGGAAATTCATGTGTGCACAGACAGGCCAGAAGCCTGATCTGAGTCCAATGTTATTAGCTCACAGGGCTCAGAGACTTGAGAAAGAAAGAAGTATAATTACTTGTAAGAGATCCCATGGATATTCCAAGCCCAGGGCAGCAAGCAACAATTATGGTTTATTTACCAGCACATTAAACAATTAGATTCTCTTCCAGTCAGGGTGACTGTAGATAGTAATTTTGTGGAGTCAGTTGTTAACCTAGAGCTCTCAGAGCCTTCAGGGCTACAGGAGGTGGAAGAAAAAGTAGAGACTGCTCAGATGTTGTAGCATCTTAAAAGGAAGCAGCATTTGAGAAGGGAGAGAAGAGGCTGTTTACTCTGAATGTCTTTATATCACTTAAGAATTAATTTGAGTGATAGGCTGGATGGAAGCTGGCTCTGGTATGTTCTGGATGCTACAGCTGGCTTTTAATGCTGTCTAGAAGCACCGGTTACATGAGCGGGGTGGTGCTTGAAGTCTGCCTATGGTGTTGCTTTCTGCCGGGGTGTGGGGTCAGACGACACAAAAGTCCTCACAGTACGAGAGATCTCTGCCAACTGTCTGCACTGTTGCAGCAGCAGATGCACTGGGAGCTGAATCCCTCTTAAATCAATGCAGACTCCAGCAGATGTGTCACCTACTCAAACCTACTTTTAGTAGTGCATATGTACTGATAATGCGTGGTTGTCCTGGTTCAACCTTCTTTGCTGCACGTATGTAGTATGCCTCTGTCAGCATCTTTGGAGCCATGCTCTAAGTACAGCTGCCTGAAAAGGGTGCTCTGCTACTGAGATGGTGCTGGTGGGTATTTCTAGTTTGCAGGTCCAGGAAAGATCATGCTGATATACATCAGTGTTGCTACAGATCTTTGAAATCAAGGACTGAACACTTCTAACTCCAGGTGGTACCAGTGCAAGCATGGGTCTTTGGTACCTCAGAGAATCAAAAGTCCAGTGTAGACAGACCTTGTATTTGGGAGTGATTAGGACGATGGCATGCCACTTGATCCATATGTCCCTGTCCACTTTGAGGTCATGTCAACAGTCTCATATGTTAAGTCTGACATGGTTTCATTCTTGACAACAGAATAGTCCTAATTGTGAACCTACTGCTTTTAGCTGCTTTTGAACTATTTTGCTGTTGCTTCTTTAAGCAGAACATCTCTGCATTTAAAGATTCCCCTCACTATAAACCAATTTGAAGGGCTCTCAAGCCAGTTGGAGATGTATGGATATCTGCTTTTAGCACATTCCTCCCCAAATTTTGGCTTTTGTGGGGCAAAACTTTAGATGAAATTATTCCTGCTCCCCCCCCCCAATCCTTCTTCAAATGGTTCTCAGACGCATACTCAAGTAAAACAAACAAACAAAATTATCCTTAAACTTTATCTTTTTATTGGCAATTAAATGGGAAATTGTCTATTTCATGGGAGTAAGAATCTCTCTGTGGTGCCAAAGTGCTCAGCTGAGAATCACTGGAGAAGTACAAAGCATTATTTAATGCTGTATTCCATGAAGTGGACTTATGCCTATTGAGACTAAGGTCCATAAACGGATGTGGGATTTAGATATATTTTATTGAGTTAATCTGTGCTGGTCAGCAGAAAGCATCTGCAGTGGGCTTTCCTGGCTACTAAAGAGCAATTTCTTATCTCATCAGAACACTGCACCACTCAGCTTTAGGCAATTGACGTCCACAGTGCCGTTGAAGTCAAAGCACTGTCCTTATTTTACGTTGGCTGAAGGTCTAGCCTCATGCATGCAGCGTTTAGCACAACCCAACATATGAACACCACGTGTCCTGATAGCGGACACTTGAGTTGACAGGGAAGGCCTTTGTGCATTAGTGTAATGTTGCAGAGAAACCCTCGCACTGCCTCTTTTAGGACAAGTTAGCTCAGATGCAGCTCTCTATTGTTTCTGCACCTGGAGCTGACTTACGGACATCTTTTTTGCTGTGTGGACCTACTTGCCTGTTAGTGTATATGGTCCCTGAATAATTTTAGGCTTGCTACGAAAGGAAATGAGGCTTTTATGCTCATGCTTTGTCTGACTATCCCAGCTGGCCCTTTTCCATGTAATTTTAGCAGCTCTTGCCTGGTTTTGACAAAGTATTGAAGCTCAGTTTCCTGTAAATCTTGCAAAAACAGGCTGTGAGAGAGCCAATCATTAATTTACCCTACTATTAGACATTACAGAATCAAGACAGAGTAGGGTGATGAAAACCAGTAATTGTGCTGTTGGGGGAGGAGAGGAGAGGGAAAGGGCTGGGAGTGTGGTTGTGTGTGGTGAGGCAATGTCTTGGCCTTGCTGTCCTCTGGTGCTTGATGCAGTGCTCTGCGTGGGGAGAGGTAAATGAAGTGTACACATGATGCATGTGCTAGCAGGTTATCCATCTCTCTATTTTTCTGCTACACAGCAGGCTTTGGTGTAACTTGGGAAATCACCCTGTAGATTGTGTCTTTCTAGAACCTTAAATCCATTACAGCTGATGGCTTAGGGACAAAGCTGGGGAGAATAAACTGGGAACAGCTCAGGGGTTCAGGCTGTGGGTGGATGTGAGGAAGGAACAGCTCTGCAGCATCAGGCATTGAGCAGGACAAATTCCTACTGCCTGGGTGTAGGTGTGTGCAAGTGTCCAGCTGCCCTGTGTGGTTGCACTTGTGGGTCCTCACAGAGGAGAGTGCTGCAGCTTCTCATTTGCAGGTGCCCAGCACTGAGAAACTACCTTGTGAGCAGGTCCTTCATGACAGACATCTGGTTTCTGACAGCAGCCCTGTCCTGGGAAAAAATAAGAATGTGTAGTTCACAGTTGCCAGGCCAGAGGGAGTAAATCCTCTTTGACTGATTTTTATCCTCAGTTACCTAGAAGAATGCAAGCCTTGCCCTAGGGGATGTGAAAGGAGTGTGTTTGATGTGTATCTGCTAGCTGAGAGAGCCCAATCAGTCAAAGCCTTGGTGTTCAGAAAAGTCTAGATAGGAGCTCCTTTTTCCTTGTGGACTGCTCAGAGTAACCGAGTGAACCTCAGTGCACAGACATGCAAACAGGGAAAAAAAAATCAATAGTCCCTAAAGCCCAATATCCCACCCTATGTAGTAACTGATGTTGAGTGTTTGAGAGATGGCAATAAAACACTGGAAATGCCTTTACAGTACTTTGTAATGTGAGAAGCTGTTTCTTCCTGTTCAGCTAACATTTGGCATGTGTCCAAAAGCCCTGAGTATCAACAGCCCTTGTGATTCTTACAGATCCTATTTTTATCCCTGTGTCTTTCTGGTTCTCCTTTATCTGCTTTAAGTTATGAATTGCAACAACAAAAAAATGCTGCTTCCGTCAGGGAATGTGCACAGCTGCTCCTCAGGGAAAGAAGCTGTCCTGGTGGTCTTGGCTGCATGGATCCAGCAGCTGCTCTGCACTGCCAGTGGTGGTTGGTTGCAGGGAGAAAAAGAGGAACAGTGCAGTGCTCTGGATGCTAGCAAGAGTCAGGGTTACCATCACACTGGAGGTGACTTAGTGTGCCAGTGGCAGAGTACAGGGAGGAGAAAAACGTGTTCCCTTCTTAATGTCCAGAGACTGTCTTCTCCAGGACTCATGCTGCTGCTGGAGGGCAACGGCACAAAGACTCTGTCTACGCATCCACCTCTCGCAGTGCATGCTGCATTGGTGGTAAGGTGATCATGGTCTTTAGGAGTGTGGGAGAATGGTGGCCTGACATGCCCAGTTTTATGGATCACAACTGTCTCTGGGTTACCCAGTATCTCTCTCATCTGTTCCTTCTGCATTTACTTGTCTTTCATTTTATTCCCCTGACTCTTTAAGCCAAGAGCTATGTTTTGGGTGTGTGTTGCACAGAAAGGCTCTTAGCCTCACTTGGGTCCTTAGGCATTTTCATGGTCAAGACTGGAATAACTTTGCATCCAAGCCTAAAACCTGGATATAGCTGCTCTTTACCCTGTGCCAGTTACAGATTGGTAACTTTGGGAATCTGTTTGTTGATCTTGCCAAGCAGATGCCTAGCAGGACAGAAATACCTTGTGTTCTTGCTGATGTGCACTTAGCTGCAGAGGTGAAGAGAGCTAGATAAAATATACCCTGCAGGTGCAGCAGCAAGTCCTGCTCACTGCTTGGCCTATGAAGATTCCAGTTATCTCCTGATCTCCTGGGCAGCTTCTCTAATCCAGCAGTGATGGCACTGGCTTTTTTTTTTTTTTTTTTTCCCCAATAATGATGGTAATGGTCCTTGATTAGCCCTGGATGTCTATGCATCTTTGAGATGGCAACAAAAGTTCTTTGGCTAGGTTGTCTTCTGATCTTCGCTATACTCAATCCTGCTTTTGGCAGCTCGTGTGGGAGTAAATGTGCACCAACAGTGGCAGAGTTCTTGTCTTCCACTGCTGAAGGTGACCAAAAATGTTTTGCTCGTCAGTTAGGAAATCATTTTAAGCAGATCAACGTAATGAGATTCTGAAGCCATATGGCACTGGAATTAGTGCCTTCTAGTACGGTAACTGCACACTGTAATTGCACAGTGCTGTATACTAAAAGTAATTTCAAAAGCAGAGATATTTTTTCCTCTGCTCATTCCTTTAACTCCTTGGGGCTTAAAACAATGCCTAGGATGTAGCCTTTTATTAAAAAAGGAGGGGGAGGGAATCCTGGTCTACTTTTTATTAGTTGGAAGAAAATAAATGGAAATTAATAGAAAAGACCAGTTGCAGTTTCCTAGCTGAACAATGGAATGGATGTTACCTGTGACAGCACTAAGTGTGCTCTGAAAATAAACCTTCACGTCAAGCTGCTGAAATACCTTGTGGCTTATCAGATTCATGATCTGGATGGTGGGGAAGGCAGAAAGAAGGTCACGGAGGTATTTGCAAAAGGAATGGTGTGTTTCAGCATAGCTATCAAAGAACAGTTCAAACTTCAGATAAAACATCACGTAAAATATAGGAAAATGTGAAGCTGGGGTTTCAGGAATAAAATATGGAATTTTTGTTCTCAGCTTCTATGTATATCAATCTTATAGCAGCATTGGATTTAGATTACTTATTTCTCAGCCTTGTAGAATACTATACATAGGTGGAGGGAGCTGCTGGTCTTCATGAATAAATAAGATATCTCTTGCTGATCTCACTGTTGGGTTTTTTGTTTGGTTTTTTTAGATCATTGGTGAATAGGAGAGGCAATTTTTGAGTCTCATCTACTAAACTTTCTTGATGGTTCTCACAAGGCTCTGTTGGAAAAGGGATGTCTGTTTCCCCTCAATTGTTTAAATGACTGTGTAGGGTAAGTTGGAAACAGGGAATGTTTTACAGTATTTTCTAGCTGCGTCATTTACACCTGCAGCAGAAGCAGACTTCTCTCCCTCCTTCCTCTGGCACATAAATGCTGTTCCCAAACTCAATTCTTGACTCTTCATGAGAAATTACATCCATTGTGCCCAGCATTGTTGAGATCCAATGTGTTTTTTGCATGTTTCATGCTTAATGGTGATACCAACCATTGGAGCACTGCTTTTTGGGGTAGAAGCATATTATTCCATGAGAAGAGATATGGGGCTTAAACTGATTTAACTGAGTTGATTTTAAATTTGTGGCAATCCTCTGGCCATACAGTAATGACAGCAAGCACCTTCCAGCAAGCTCCAATTCCAAAGTGAACTGATATTTCTAATGAAACTGGGAACTAGTGCAGTTCCTCAGGCTGTTTTGATTAATGGCATCTGAGGATATCGGGGTGGTTGGGTATTTTTTAATTTCTGATGACACTTTCTTACATTTATTTACTTGCTTATTCATTGACAGACCAATCCACATGATGTTGCTAGGCAATGCTGGCAATTCATGAGCAGAAAATGTCCTTTTCCTTAGCTTTTCCAAACATTTTGCTATGGTTGTCTGGAGCAGCAGGAAAGTAACTCCCTTCCATTCTGTGGAGAAGACCCAAGGAAGCATGCTTGCCATTTTCTGTACCTGCTTCCTCCACTATACTCTTCTGCATGCAAAGAACAGTAATTTGCTTTCAGTCAGACTGACACCTTTTACCTAACGGAGGAAAATTGTGAAGAATCAGTTGTCCACGCTGAGTGCATGTTTGGTAACGTTACATCAAAGCACTCCTGCAAGCCAGCCCTTGCAGCAGCTCCTGTGCAGATACATCCAGTGCAGTACAGAAGAGGTAATTTGTGTGGTAGGAAACAGCGCAGGTCTCTTAGTGCTTCCATGGCAGAGGTTTCCGATATATGTCAGGAGAAGCTAGCCCAGCTGCTTGTGAAATGTGTATGAAATGAAACGTACAGAAGAATAAACAGATCCTTCTGTCCGTCTATCCTAGTCCTTGCAGCACAGCACTTAGTCCCTGAGGTAAACCTTACGTGCCCTGTTGCTAAATGTGTAGCAGCTCCAGTCAGCTTATTTTTTGTCTGGAGCTGGGTGATGGCAGTGGTACCCCAGGCATCAGAGATGTGTATTTAGCATTGTAATGGATCAGTGTTTCCCAGGGAAAGACTGAGACTTAGGTGATTTTAGATGGTTTCCTGCTGTGTGCTGTGGCTACCTGTGCTTCAGAAGCTCACACCTAGGGCAGATTTCTTCTTGCGTCCCACTTCCAGCATTAAGCCTCCCCCTTGGAACAGAGTGTCTGACAGATCATCCTGTTGCTAAGCCACATGGATACCGGTGGGAACAGCATATGCAAGGGAGGATGGCAGACAGAAGCGTGTTGTCACAAATGCTGGATTCTCCCCCATTGTATATCTACATATGTGCAAAGTTGAAGTGCAATTATTCTGTGTATGTCAGACATACACATGACCATATCGTCAGAAAAGCTTATTTTCCAAGGTACATCATGTTTGCCTGTGTATGGAAGGACACCTTGAGCCCTTGTAATGAAAGAAAAGAGGATGGAAGAAAAGCTTTAACATAAAACTGCTGGGTTATGTTTCTAGTTTTCTTATCTCATGATGACAGTTTTCTACAAATTAATTCTGTCTTCTGTGCCACTGCTCTCCCTATCTGCAAAATATTGCAGTCCCCTGGGGATTTCTCTGTGGAAGCTCTAATAAATATTTTACAAACGCTAATGAATCAGGTCACCCAACAGTATGTCATTGTCCTCACTTTGCAGGCAGGGTTTTGGCGAAGGCAAAGAGCATGAGGATGACCAGCTTCATGCCATGCAGCAAATTTGGGGGGGAGGGGAGCACAAATCTTTTACTTTAAGAGTGGAGATCCCCTTTATAGCTTCCTTTCACCAAAAGGAGAGGTCCTGAGACTCACTGCTTCCCAGGTCTGGTGATTTACTGCATGGTCAGTTTGTGGGTGCTGGGTTAGGAAGCTGAAACAGCTCACTGTGTGGTTGGGGAGCAGCGCAGCTGGCAGGGGAGAAGCTGCAGAAGTTTGTGGAATGGGGAAGAAGCAGGGCTGAGATGATTTCTGTATGCTTCAGATTACAGGCATTCACGCCTGTCTGTCTAGTTATTCACCATTTTAGTAATGGCATCATGTGAGGCTTTTTTCTCTTGGGCATCTTCGTCCCCTCTAGCTCATTCTCTGATTTGTATTAGGCTTCTCGTTTCCCACTCCGTGTCTAGGGATCAGCTGTGATCTGAGAAGGCCATGAGCTGAACAGCACTGGATGCAACTCTGTAAAGTGCCAACAAGTGGTAGTGCTTGAGGCAGAGGAAGGCAAAGACTCTCTTGGCCTGTGTATAGGATCCTTGCAGGAAGCTTGTTCTGTGCTCAGGTCCCTACAGTTGAGCTCTGGGTGGAGCTCAGCCCTGATTCATTAGGTTCTCATTGTATTCTTTGCACTGTCACCAGTGCTGGCCTTATGCCTGGTCACACATCTCCTGTGCAGTCCCTCCCAACCCCAGGGAAGGCTCCTTTTTACTTCACTGCATCAGGATTGGGTGCTCTCTGCACTCAGTTCCCCAAGTACTAGTTTCTTCACAAGGCTCTCTGATCAGTGATTTGTATTATAGTAATTGTTAAAAGGGAAAAAAAAGTCAACTTAAATATCCAGCACCTTCAAAGAGAGATCTCTAAATGTGTGTTCCGGATGTCTCATTTTAGCGTCAGACTGATGGATCCAACTTCTTTTTTTAAAAAAATTTGGGTTGGGGGTTGCACAGCTAGCAGAGCATGTCTGCCAGCAATATTTCCCTTTTGTCCTCCATTTGCTACTGTGTTCATTTAGATTATCAGATCTTATGAGCAGGGACCATGCACAGCAGCAGAGGGCTTTTCTGTACAGTTGCAGCCTCTCAGTACCACTGCCAGACATATGAGTAATTGGTTGAGCAGCTCCGCAGAGCAGTCTCCTTGCACCATCCCAGCTGAAATGCAGAATGCAGAAGTAAAAAAATCCATTCTCAGTGATGAAGAATCATAAAATCATAAGCCTGAAAGGGACCAAAAATCATGAAGAAAAACCTTTTCTTAAAGCAAAATTCTTTGTGAACATATCTGGCATGCTCTTTAAGAGACATTCTGTGATCTTGCAACGTGCTTCTGGGATCTTCTCTCTTCATTGTCGCTTATAAGATAGCTTTAAATTAATGATAAGGAGGCCATTCAGGGCATGGGCTGTGCTGAGGTTCACAGCTTTCATTCTGAATGAGAGAATAAAGTAAACTGATATTGAAAGCAAGGAGGGAGAAACAAACACAGTCAGTAAGCCTATAAAAGTCTTAGCCAATTGCGATGGCGAACATCCTGCTGGCGAGGGTGACCTTGAATGAACTAAGTGGGATAAAGTCATCAGCCTGGACTGACGGCTGAAGAATCAGGCTGGATTCCAGCAAACTGAGAGAGCAGATTCCTGACAAGAGTCTCCTGAGCTGTGGCAATGGCTTCTCGGTGTCGGAAATGTGGACAACAGGTGCCCAGGAATCCACCTTTCACTTCTGTCCGGATAACAGAAGGAGAAATGAAATCTTATCATGATTTTATAGGAGGATGCATTAGACTGGAGCGCATGGCAAAGAAAGGTATGTGCAGCATCTTTAAAAAAAATAGCATCTTCTCTTAGTGGTAGCAGCATTGCATTTGCAAAAAAGAGATTATTTTTCTAATGCTTTCTCTGAGGATTCAGTGGTAAATAAAGACAGGTGGCTGGATTTGGATATTAACTCAGGTATGAGTGCATCAGTTGACTTGGCTGTATATTTCTGGGATATTTGCAGTGATTTGACCTAGAGGAGGTTAAAATGAATGCTAGACTCATTCTGAGTAAATGTTTATTTCGCTCCTGTGTTAGACACTGAGGTTTCTATATATGTCTGGAGCGCATATTTGCTGCGCATGTAAAATACCTTTTTGAAATGAATGTAAGGAGATGAGGCAGTGGGTATCATGACCCAGCTGACCCTGTCATCCTGTGCTCCTAAACTACTATGCAGAAGGTCAATATCTTTCTCACTGTAAAGATTCTGGTTTCACTGTGCTCATAACAGAAACTTGGACTATTGAGCTTTTTGTGCTCTGTGTGAGTCCGTCTGGCTACAGGGCAGTATTCCACTCTGAGTTGGTTGCTGCTATAAGGTGCTGGTGTCCTGGCAATTTGTGCTAATTGCATGTGAACTCTGAAATGGAGTGATGGTAGTTGAAATCTAGGTTGTTGACTGTTTAGTCACATATCAAGGTTGCTGAATCATAGAACGCTTTTTCTCTATGTGCCATTTGAGAGAAAGATTAACCAAGGAGCCCTTTAGTTTAATTTGCTCTGTTAACTTGAATAAATACTTAGCAAACCTCAAATCCAGAAATTTATAACATGTTCACTAGTATGTGACAAAAAGATCTCCAAAAGCATGCAATATGATTGTACTTTCAAGTTGAATTGTTTATTAGGATTTAATTATCTCTTCAGCAAAGAGAGTTGCATTCAATCTGGTAAATCGAGAATATTCTGCAAAAAAAGAGGTGGACCAGAAGCAGGTCATCTGCTGGCAGCTACTGCTTACAAATTGGGGTTTGCAGATGCTTTCTTTAATAGGGCTCTAATGCACAATGACAGGGTTTGCAAACTGCAAAGCCAGTCCATTGTACCTCTGCTTCTGTTGGCCATCTATCCGTGCTGATTTTTGGGCTCAGTGCCTACCTATGCGTTGTTGTATTTGGCTGACCTTTCGGTAACACTGATGTTTCCAGTTGCACTCTTTGTAATGAGGCATTCTGAGTCCAGAGTAGCATGGCAGAAATGTCTGGTATCTGAGTAAAAGACAGAACAGAATTAATTGAAGTTCCTTCCTGCATCTTTGATCAGGTGCTTCCAGGTTGCTTACGGCTCTGGGAGCCTGTGGGCCTGCTGGAGGCAGAGCTCAGGCATCTGCTGTTCTTTTTCTTCCTGTAGGTAGAGAGAAGACACTGGTAAGAGCTTTGCCATGGTTACTGTTCACAGGGAAACACCTTCCCTGCCTCTCATGTTGAGAGATGACCTGGCATAGTGTTATGGGTGGAAATCCCTTGGAAAATTGTTTTCTGCTAGAGAACACATAGTGTGTCAACTAGTCTGAGCCTGTTGCCATTTTGTGAGGCAGAAAGCATCTTTGCTGCTTTTGTTTTAAATTCGACCAAAGAGGCCACAGGAGAGGCAGAAGTTAGGTTATTGCTAGGGACAAGGTGCCTTCAGGTGCATGCATCAGCACTGCATGAGCTGTGAGAATACACCAGTGACAAGTCTGCATGTGGTGACCATGGTAGAAGGGGGCTAAGGAGCTGGCAAGGTGGCATGGGAATTCATAACAACAACACTGCCCTGGTTCTTCTCTCCTGCTCTGAACTGACTCTGACCCTGTACTTATCTCTTGTCTTGTTTTGGCCTCAGTTTTCTTACCTGTAAAGTGGAAGCAGTGGGAATTACCTGCCTCCATAATGGATCCCGATGACGTAGCTATGACTATCCTTGGAAGATGAGACCAGTTTCCCTTTGCGGTAGGTGCTGCATAAACACAGGGGAAGAAAGATGATCTGTCCCAGAGGACTTGGGCTCTTCCTGCCCCATCTTGCTAGTCCCTTGCTACTAGCAAAGACTTGTTGACAAACTCTAGGGGTGGATGGTGTGCCTTTTTCTCAGGCTGGTTCTGGCTGAACATAGTGGCAATGGAGGATCATGGATCTCTGTGGCATGTTCTGACTTGACTCTCACTTAGGGGTACCCTTTCTGCAGTGTAAAGATCCAGCTGGAGTGTTGTTGAGGGCTAACTGGCTAGTGCTTGCTCAGTACCTCAGGCACTCCAAAATATGAATCATTTTTCACGTACGGACCACATCTGTCAAGCCCTGTGAATATTCTGTGGCAATTTTATCTCTTGTACTAAATATCATAACTGGAATAGATGGAAGGCACACAGGTAACTACAGCAGAAATAGAGGCCACGTGGCTGCAGTCAGGCCTGCAGTGGCCTGCAGGTAACCTACCTTCGATCAGCAGTGCCCCATAGCAGGCAGCGCTGCGCCAAGCTAGTCCAGTTCCTGGATCATGCAGGTTCAAGGCTTCCTTTGAATCAATGTGATTTGTTTCGATGAGTGGTTAGAAGTGCGTTTGTAGTCTCCTGTTCATGTAAAGAGATGAAAATAGTGAATGCTTACAAAAAGAAAGTGCTGCTGTGAGGGGACAGTTGAAGGGCAGTTTCCTTATGGCCACGTGGTGACTGCGCAGAGCTCCACAGCCCTGGCTCCCTGCAAGAGGCAGAGGAAGGACCTGGCTGTATGAGCTGACCTACAGGTGCTGAAGCACCCCCTCTGGGGTCAGATGTACAAATGGTGATATTTTGAGTACCAGTATGTGACCTTGAGACTCTCTGGGAGCTGCAGCTCCAGGGTGCTATAACTGACAACCAAGAGGAAGGAGCCCCCAGAAAGCCAGGCAAGAAATGTGGCAGGGACTCCAGTCTGGAGCCGATCCTCCTTGTAGTGCTCTCAGCTCCTCACAAAAGAGATACTGAAGCTGAAAGCAAAGCACAGCCTCTTATCATGAAATATATCATTCTTGGATGGTGGTTTATGTGCCACTGACATGACTATTTGTGTCACACAGCTGCTAGTTCACATCGTTTATGCTTGAGGACACCTCATGCCAAAATGGCTTCCTCTGTCCCCAGATGCTCTTAATTAGCCTGCCTTGTTGTGATGCTCAGGTCCTCCAATGGGACCACACAGCTACTGGGGCTTAACATGGGTGGATGAGCATTGGCTGGTTAGTCCATGTTTTTGCATGCTGTGGAGCCTGAGGCTGCATGCAGATTATATATTTTTAAGTGAATAAATGTGTGTTTTTTATCTGTGCTCAAGGCTGGTGGCTGTGTAAAACAGGGTAATGAATCTGCAGACACTAAGGAGTATGCAGTTCATTACTGAGGCTATTCAGGATTTTGCTGTTGCTGCAAAACCAGGCAAGATCCTCCTTGCCAGTAGGATGGGGACCTGTCTCTTGTTCTAACAGAGTATTTCTGATTTTGTCCTTCTGTAGGACAGAGGAATGCCGCAGTTCTGTCTGTCCAGCAATCATGAGCACTTGTTCTTGGTCCTAGTGCTGTGTGTCTCTTACTGCTGGAAATGAAAAGCAGTTCAGATCTATCTGTTAAGGGAGGAAAAGGGACTGAAGTATTAGAAATGGGTTTAGAGCAGTTAAGGATTTAAAGATAGAAAATGGCTTCTATGGCGCTATCTCTGGAAGAAAATCCCATCTGAATGAGATAGGCTGAGATTTCTTGAACTTTTTGGAGCTTCTCCACCTTCAATAGTGAAATAAATGAGAAATGCTTTCCTTTCCCACATGGCTGACCTTTCTTACAAAGGTGCTGGTTACTGGGGAAAGTAACTCTCATGTGAAGACTGAAATCTGCAGTGTAAGTGGAAGGTGTTTCTAAACCCCTTGAGACTCAGTCACAGTGCCTCCTTGTGCATTGCTCAGAATTTTTCTTGGTTTATTTGCATTCAGTATCTGTTCTCCTCTTTAATGTAAAATGCTACCTAGGAAACCTGGGATAAATTCTTTCAGCTGGCTCTCACTGCAAAGAAAATAGCTAAAATAAAATATTCTGTTTTCCATAGAGGTTTTTCTAAGAAAAGATCCTTATCCTAGATGCTTGTGTCTCTCTTCACCTCTTCCCATTGATATGCAGCCCGCTCTGCTGCTCTTGAACAATACTGAACCCTGTTTACCTAACCAGAAAAGTCCAGAGAATGGTGATGAAAATAGGGAAGGCATAGCTTGATTTCCATTTAAAAGGAGTTTTGAGAGATAAGTAGTTCTGAGAAGATCAAGAGAACAAATTCTCAGAGGGCAAGTTATAGCAGAGGCCTTCTGGGTATTTATGTTTTTCCCTTCCTCCCACGGTACCAGAACAAGAAACAACTCCACGAAATGGAAAAGCATTAAACACGGATAGACAGATTGCTGTAATTGGTAGTGTCTTGTTAACTTGTGGGACTTGTTACCACAAGATAATAGCTCAGTTTGCTTTTTTTGTATCGCTTAAATTGTACTGTAAACTGTCTGGGGAGAAGATTTCAGGGCAAAACGGTGCTAAATGTACTGGGAGGTTGGAGAGCATCTGTGCAGAGCTCCCACCCTGGTTATGCCCATGGAACTTATTCTCCAATTTCAGCCAGTTCTGCTGCTTCAAGCCCTACTTCAACATCCATTTCTGCTGTGCTAGTATGTTGATCTTGTGTACAAATTCTGCTGCTTCTTTATTATCTGAATCTTGCTGTGGATTAGCCTGCCCAGTGAGGTTTCTAAGTCATGGGCTCTCCTCCTTCACCACCTGGACATTATCTAGTAAAATTACTGGTGCACAAGTATAAAAGAATGATAAATAAAGCTTGGTTGTAGCAGCCCAGCTTCCTATATATGAATATTTGAACAATGCCAGGTGTCTTGTTGCACAAATTTCTGATCCTATTAGTTCATTCCATTTCTCAAGGACAACAAAAAATCCTCCAGGCTTTTACAACAGACAAGAACTATTGACCAAACATTATTTTTTTTTTTTTTTATCTTTTTCTAAGCCAGGATGCCTCAGCAACTTTGTTCTGCACAGAGACAGCACTTTATTCATATTCAGAACCTGTTCCTGTGAGTCATTAAATGGGGGATTGCTGAGTTCTGGCTATTTGTCTAAACTCTTGAGTCACCACCTTGATACAGTATGCTGCTGTGGGGCCTCTAAGGAGCAAGGGTCTCATGGATGAAGATCTGATTATTAAACTGGGATACTGTTAATTAGTAAGGTCATCCTCTACTAGCTTTGGGAAAAGCTGAGGTGAGATGGGAAGAGGTAAAGGAATGGGATACTCTGTTCCATTTTCCCTTGGCTTTACCACTAGACTGAAGAAGGGAGATCTGCCAGAAGAAGGATGAAAGTGGGGGCAACTATAAAATTTTTAAATCAAAACCACAATAGGAATCAACAGGCTGGAAATTAAATTGAGAGCTTTGAAACACAAGCCAATTTCTTTGTTAGACCAGCTCCAGGAGAAGCAGTGGATTTGCAGCTGCCTGGGGTCTTTAACATAAGATTAGGAGCTTTCTAAAATGCTGGTTTAATCCAATTTCTGTGAACTTCTTGTGTGTTCAACAAGTCAAACACAATGAACCTAGTGGTTCCCCCTGGTCTTGCAGTGAAAGAATCTGGGGAGATGATCTCTGAGTAAGAGGCACTCAGGTACGAGCCATTCCTTGTCATGCTTTTGGAGAGCCATACCCACAGGTGAACATGTGGGGTCAGATGCTTGGATGGTGCAAGTTATTTCAGTGAAACTAGGTTGTATTATAGCAACTGAGGATTAGGTCCTTAATTTATTTATTTTTTTTTAAAAAAGTAGACTTCCACATGTACTGCACATGCAGTAACAAAAATGGAAACATCAGTATTACTCTATTCCGTATGCTGGTGGGACAATACTTGGGTAGTAAAAAATATCGTTGCACTGAGAGAGGCACAACTAACCCTTTTGAGCTTGGCAAAGACATTTTACAGATGCACACTGAAATTACCTTTACTAATTATGCAAATGAAAAAATGTCTGACACTTGTAAATCTAGTTTATGAAACTGAAAGTGCTATCTGATGAGCTTTCCTTTGAGCATGCAGTGGACTGAGAAGAATTTCTTGGTGCCCCTTTTATGGTGAGTTCATTCCTCTCCTTGTCTGAGGAGTTCAGTGTAGGTTAGCCATTTATGTTCGCTTGCGGAGTAGCATTTAGTCTTCTGACTCCACAGCTGGATCTGCTGCTTCTGCAGCATCTCTACACACAGGGTTAAAATTATTTTTAGGGTGTAATCATCTGGCACATTTATCAGCCACTTACATCGACGTGACACTTGCCCATAACGCTTTGGAGCTTCTCTGCAGGCAGGCTAGGAATGGTGCCCGGGAGAGGGCAGTGCACTACATCAGACCTTGGCTGGGGAACTCTGCTGTGCACTGATTCTGCTGCCTGTTGTGGGGGTCCCACTGGTGATAAGCTGGGTCTCGGTGCGTAACTGGGCTGTTGTCCGTTCGCTGTGTGCAAGCAGAGCTGGAGCTGAATCTCCCACCCACAGTCTCCCCTCCAGCGAGCGAAACGTGTCTGGAATGGGAGACAGATTTTGCTTGTAAATTGGTTACATGTGGACATTTATATCCGTATACGCAGCAGAGAGTAACATTACACACGCAGTACAGCTGGTAAATTCATTTGTTTAGCATGCAGTTTAGGAGAGGCTGGGGAAAGAAAGTGCAGTGTAAAAACATACTATGCATCCTGCCGCTCTCCTGGTCTGCCTTTATCCACCTAGTGTCTGCGTGTAACACTACAGTTGTCTTAAGCTCTTAAATGTATCTCGTACCTAGCATGGTGATGCTCTACTTTGATCTGGCATTTATCTGTAACTACATACAAAACCCTGTTTGTTTTCTCATGCTATACTATAAACGTCATGATAATTTGTGTTGTTTGGCTGATGGGGGAAAGATGGAAACACTGGGTGTGTTATCCTTAAGACCGATCCACTCCACTAGCCTATCTGTACAGACAACTTTGGTCTGCTTCTCATTTTACAAGTGGGGAAAACTGAGGTTGGCTGGTGACCTGGATTCCTCTCCCTGTGCCTCAGTTTCCCTATCTATAAAATGAATGACACTTGTCTGTTTTTAGCCTGACCGATGGCAGGACACGTAGAAGAAATGAGATGCATCCTGGGGGACAGCTGCTCTGCTGTACCCTAGGTAGAGTGACTTGTATCTAAAGTTACTGAGCTGCAGGGGTTTGTGGTAGGAAAGGGAGTATTTTATCAATAAACCTAATGCTAAAGTGATGACCCAGTATTGCCTCAGACAGCTATAGATACCATGTTACCATTGTCGCACCAACATGAAAACACGTGTACTTTCTTCACGCACCATGCAAACTTGAACTGATAACTCCCCTGTCCAAGAGCTGGCGTCCTGTTTCCAACCAAATTCATAGGTCTCGTGCAGTCTTCTCCTTTGTCTTTAAATGTCAGAACTGTGCTTTGGTGTGTGGGTGTGCCCTCAGGATAGTACTCCAAGACAGCTATTCACAGCAGCGCTGTTGGTCTCCCTTGGCCCTGAATACTCTACTATTTAAAGTTATTTTAACGAGAGCCCTTTCCATGCCTTAGTCTGAGCAAGTGAATCTGTTAGTTGTTTGTGCTAAACTGTGGATGCCTCCAAAGTGTCCAAGGGTCTGAGCGGAGAGCTGCCTGAGAGGGAAGAAGCCAGCTGTACCTTGGGGAGGGTTAAAGCCTGGGCATGGTGTGTGTCAGAGGTCTCTGCTGTGGTTTGTGTTGAAGCAGTTACTAAGCAATTTGTGCAGTCTCCTGCAGGAGAGCGTCAGCTCTTTGGTGCACCGTTGGTTAGATCCAGGACCACTTCCACAGAAGGCTGCCTCTCGCCATCCCTCCCCTCTGCCTCCTGTGAACTCATTACCACAGCGGGACTGCAGAGAAGCCAGCCTGCGACACAAGGGAGGGCACGTGCTTGTGAGTGTGTCTGGGTCTAAAGGGGAGGCATCACTCTTTGCAGTGTGTTTCTGTTGCTTTTTCTAATGGGCATCTGAACTGGGATGGTGGTGACAGCTTGAAGAAGGCTGCTGGAGGGGTGGCTGGGTCTCCTTGGGCAGAGAGGTTGGCTGTGAGCAGTATTTGTCCTGTTACCGAGATACATATTCAGAGTGCTGCTGGCAGCAGTGGTGGCAGCTATGGCTCACTGTTTGTCTCCAATGGCAGTAACCAGGGAAATAGTTTTGAGCTAACTGGCCTCTGTTCAGGAGTGAGCAAGAAAGCTCACTTGAGCTCCTTCAGCTCCTGAGCTGAGTGGTCCCTCAAAATTTATGTGAACAGGCTCTGAAATGATTTTGCTGGATGCAATAGTTCAGAGCAGAGCCAGTGGCTGGAATTTTTCTAAGATACTGTTTCAGCTGTGAAACTGTCTGCTGGCAAGGTCTGGGGAGGAAGGAATGAAGTCTGCCGTACAGTCTGCCGTATCTCTTGATTAGCTTAGTGTCCAAGAATTGTAGTGAATGTATTTTAGCTTTGCAGTTTGCTTCATGCGGTTTTCGTTATTCATGATGGATTTTAACATGACAGTGTAGAAATGTGAAACCTTCTTTTGTAGCGTTCTGTTCTCTGAGCAGGAATTTGTGTTCTAGCAATACAGCATTGTTGTGAAGCACGGATTTTGGGAAGATGATGAATTAACTTTTCTGTGGCAAAAATTAGAAACCATCAAGAAGTGTTTACTACTGAGGGACTAGACAAGGGGCTGCACCATGCTGCTGTAAATCTGGATTAATTTATTGAAGCTCTTGCTGAGATTAGAAGACCTTGGCCTTTAATGCCTTTTATTAGGGAAGTTTCTGTTTTAGGGAGAGCAGGATATAACATCCCCCCCTATAACATCTCAGCATGTGCTCTGTGAAATCAAGCAACGTCTGTCTCAAAAAAAAAAAAAAAAAAAAGATTTTGCTGAGCAAATGATGTGGAATGGTGTTTTTCTTTTATCTGTCTGCTGTTTATGGACAGTTCATAATGTATAGTGAAGATTTGTTAATCATTACTATCTCTAATGATTTTACAGAACTATTATAACAAGTGTCTTCATAAGAGGATGGGATATGAAGTCACCTGAATTGAACAGTGAGAGTACATGCTTTAAGAATTTTATATTAGTTTGTATAATTTAGCTTTTATTGGGAATAATTAATCAAGGATTCTTAGATGTATGCATAAGTGTCTGTTGTGTTATGACACTAAGTAGTTGTCAAAATCCTTGAAGTATGACTATAGATATATATTTGTACACACCAATGTATTTTTGTAGAATGTACCAACAGTAAACCAAAACACTGGCTTATTTTCACTTTCTTTCCAGTTTACTTATGTAGGAGAAAGATTTTGATTTTTTGATTCACCAATCAATTTTAAGACATTTTCTTTAAAGACAAACAAAAAAAATCCCAGCCAAACAAGAACATCAAAAGACTGTTTTTCAAGAAGTGGTTACATGGAAGAAGTGGCAAAATCTGTTTCTTCGCCCAAGCAAGTCTGTATCAAAATCTCTTGAAGTCGGCTTAGAAAGATGAAATAAACCCTAGAGGGTGCACGTTAGCAGTAGCAGCACTGCATATAATAGTAGCAGGGACCCATCCTGCCTGGGTTGGTAACAGCCTGCTCGCCAATTTGACATAGAAGTGAATAACTGATTTTTATAGATTGACTGTCAACTTCGCTACTTCTGAGTCTTGGGGTTCCCCAGGCTCAGATTTTAATTCTGTATCTGAACTTCCTCGCTGTTCTCTATCATTTTAGGTTAATAGTTATCTAAATGTTTAACAAAACAGGACTCCAAACATATGTACATTTCCTGTAGTTTCAGTGCAGCTGCACATGGACTTAACTTTGCCTTATGCACATGCCTGGAGGGGTCTGCTGAATTAGCAACCACCTGAAAGTCTGGATCTAAAGCCTGGGGGAAGTTCAGGTTTGGATCCAAAATAACTGTGGTTCCCTTGCATTTCCAATGTAAAGAAGGAGCATGCTGGACTCTTTGTGACTTGAAAGTCACTGCAAGTCCTTGAAAAGTCCTTGCAGTTTGCTAATGGCTGGTGTGATCTTGAGGGTAAGCTAGAAATGTCCCTGTTATGTAGTGGCAATGTTGACCTGCAAATAACTGGGAATTCTAATTCTCCCCAGCGTCCCTGCCTCCCCGATGCCTGCCTGTCTGTACCTTCTTACTTGGACAGCATTCAGATGTCTCCTTTAGAGGTTGCCACTAATGTCTGCTTTGAGCTCCTCTTGAATCTTTCACTCAGTAAACTTCAAGCACAGGTGTGTGTTAATGGGTTTGCATCTTTAGGGTGGTAAGATTTTCCAGTTACCCCAGTGGCCCAACATACCTACCCAAGAAACTGAAAGTGAGGGGATTTTCAGTTTGGAGGACATGATTTCAGTTCTTTGATACAAACAGCTCTCCTTTCACCTCCTTCCAAGTCAGCCACAGTAGACTCCTGATGTGTACTATGCCTTCCTGTAAAAACAACGTGTTTAATGAAGTCTGTAACCACTCCTGGAGCATGGGAAAACACAACCACTAAACAGGTCTTTTCAATCTGTGACCTCTCCTCTCCTGTAATTTTATGGTAAAAGTGAACATCAAACTTAGTCAACAAGATGAACTGAAAAATGCAGTGATTCAAAGTAATTTGAGCAATCTTTGCTGAAAGACTTAAAATCAGAAGAAATGTTTAATATGCCTGCAAAGCAAAGCTCGGGTGAAGCTGTATGTCCTTCATTAGGCTGTGTAGAATGCTTTGGAAATACTGATTGCGACTTAGCATAACGAAAGGAGAAAACTTTAGAGCACATCTACTGTGCAATAGAAGATTCTATTCACACATCAGGCACCAGTTCAGCTTCTGCCCAGGTAGACACTGAGGATCACAGGTTTTTGAGCTCTTCAGAGAAAGGTGTGCATTACTAACCTTTCTCTCTTTCATGGACATTGTTTGGGAAAGCTTGCAAGGCGATTCCATCCACACCATGTCCTAGATCTGTCCCCTTCTCAAGGGATCAGAGCATATTGGCAGTGTATCACTTGAGACGATTGGAGTCTTGCTCCTAGCCTTGCTTGTCCATATTTCTACTACATTAGTGTACACAAGGTTGGGTTTGCTGTTACAGTTAAAAAAAACAAAAAAAAACCCAAAAAACCCAAAAAAACCCCCAGCAAAACAAAAACACTTTAAGGGATACCTCCAAACATGAACCAGAGTTACTTAAATATTTTAGAAGAATCTTCTGTCTTTGGAAGTTAGTTGGCAAACTTTGCTATGAAACTTGGTTTTAATGAGAATAGAAATTGTATTTAAACAAATACACTTTGTAGGGTTTACAGTTGGGCTTGGTTAGCAAATGATCTAAGAGAAAAGATGACACCAGTCACCAACCTATGCTGCATTTTGGCTTTTGCTCTAAGCTGATCTAAGTGTGATTCTCTGCTGGAGGAGGTAGTCCTGGCCTTGCCATTTCCCACCCCACACCTTACTAGCACCTGTACCCTTCAAGCCCCTTTGCAGAGAATTAACCCAGATAAGAATGAATCCACTAAGAAAAAGATTGCTTCATTTTATTTACAATAACCTTTTTCCTGGCTTAATTTTCAGTTGACTCAACATGGGTTAGCAAAAAAAGAGGTGGTGGGAATGTGCAGAAGAATAAGAGAAAGGATGGGATTTCCTTTCTGTTTGTAGCTGGATTTTTAGTTCCTCTTTAAAGCAAACAATCTGTAGCACAGCCAGCTTGTATCGGTAAGTGATCTTGCTGTTTCTCTGTCTGGGCTGAAAGAATAAATAAACCTTTTCAAAAAGTACACAAAGGGCACAAATGGTGAGAAAGAGAAATAAATACAATTAAAAAAAAAAAAGGAACCCAAAGCAAGAGTTTCTTTCTCTGATATAATAACTTTGAAGTTCTTTTTGGCCTTCAGGAAGGGAAATGTTTTGCTTAAGGGTTTGCATTGGGAATTCTGGTGGGACAGGGTATTTTCAAATCCTTTAGCCTGCTTAAACCTTACCAGTGAAGACATGCAATTCTTGAAATCTAATTTAGCTCTGCTAGACTCTTAACTAACTGTTGTTCATGGCAAGCAGACACAGGACTTGAGAGAATGTTTGAACTGTAGGTACTCTGCAACTTTTGAACTCTGGATTTGTGTTGCCTTTTGGTACCTTTTAAGAAGAATAAGACCACATAACATTAGGTGTCCTTTCATGCTCTTAAAATGAAATCTCTGGCCTAACCCTATCTGACTCTTTTTCATCATATCAGTAATCTGATTTTTCCCCAAATCCACAATTTTGATTTGAATGCTGTGAGGGTCATTTTTTTGACTGAGCTTACACAGAGTAGAAGTAGGCTGATGTACTCTACGATTTTAGCAAAGATTTTATTTCACTCCCAGCTGTCTTCCTGCCCTGTGAATTACATATTAGGCTGTCATTAAGAAGAGATGAACTTTGTGCTGCAAATTTGTAACCCGTTATTCCAAGATTAGTGACTTCAGATGGGGGATTGAAGCAACCCCCTCCTCTAGTCAACAGAAGGCCCGGCAGTTGTAGCATTCGGTCACTAAAAAACAGAAAACCCAGTGTCCTGTTATGGCTGGTTGCCTTTGGTTGTCTTTCATGGAGCAACATGCACTGCTGTGTCAATCTGCTTGGCGCAGTCCAATCTTTCACTCCAGCAGGGCATCTTTCCAACACTGTTGGGAACCATTAGTTGCCATTAGTATGTAAACTAGTTTCTCTCTGCTCAGGGAAGAGAGGAAGGAACAACATTATATTTATTGTTGCTTTTTAATCAGCCGCTGTTGGTGTAGCTCTGAAGGTGGCAGTCTGTGCGGGCTGTGCTCCGGACCTGCTGCAGGAACACATACAGCTGTGGTGAGAAAGAAAACAGGCAAGTGTGCGTGTGGGGAAGCCCGAGCATGTTTCATTCTTGAGTGAGGAATTATGAAGCGTAACTGAATGGCTTTCCGTTTAAAGATTAGATAGCACAGTTGCAGCTAGCCTCCGTAGAGATCTGGGAGGGAGGAGAAGCTGTGTCAGACAGATGGCTATAGTAATTGCTTTTCTTTTTCTCCCCCTTGGTAGAAAACCTTGGGAAGCAAAACTGGAAGGCCTAATTCTTCTGCAGTGAAACTAGGAATTGAATCTATAGCAGTTTAAGAGGAGAACCAAGAGTAGATGAACTGACCTGTTTCTTTTTTTTTTTTTTTT